>BOSO01010546.1:0-61567 GCA_018403395.1 Gorsachius goisagi | reverse complement strand
GGGCTCCCGAGCTGGACGCAGGGCTCCAGGGGAGGTCTTTGAAATTAATTTTAATACAAAGCGGGGACAGGCTATACCTGTGTATAGGCGTATTGGGAAACTTCACGTCTACGCAACACTTTGCTACCTACAGACAGGGCAAGCTGCTGCGGGGAGGTGCGCACGACTTTGGCGGGACTGCCCCCCGCGCTGAATAAACATAGCTACTGTACAGCCTTACAGATTGCGGGGTCTGTGTCCGCACGCCACTTACTTGCGCTTCTTGGTCTTGCTGCCCTGCAGCACCTCCTTCACCGCCTCGTACAGGGTGTCGCGGGAGACCTTGCTGCTGCGGGGGGGAAAGACAGCGCGGGCTCAGGGCTGACCGCGCCTGGGCCTCCTGCAGGCCGCGGGGGGGGGGGGGGGGAACGGGACACGACAAGGCCCCTGAGCCCACCCCGCTCCCCCTCGGCCGCCCCCCGCGATCGGTCCCCGCTGCCCGCACCCCGTCAACAGCCCGGACCCGCCCCACGGCTGCTGGCCGGGCGCGGATGGAGGCGGATGGGGCGGCGGGCCGCCACCTACCTCATGGCGGCGGCTGGTCGGGACCGAGAGGGTGGGGCGGAGCGCTGCGCGCTATAAATAGGGGCAGATCTCGCGAGACTTGACGGCGCGGCGCCATGCTGGGAGCGGCGGAGTGTGGCACGGTGTGGCCACCATGATGGGTGTAGCCGCCATGCTGGGAGCGGCGAAGTGTGGCACGGTGTGGCCACCATGATGGGTGTAGCCGCCATCCTGGGAGCGGCGGAGTGTGGCACGGTGTGGCCACCATGATGGGTGTAGCCGCCATGCTGGGAGCGGCGAAGTGTGGCACGGTGTGGCCGCCATACTGGGAGCGGCGGGAAGCGGCGCGGCCGCCATGCTGGGAGCGGTGGAGTGTGGCACAGTGTGGCCGCCATGCTGGGAGCGGCGGGAAGCGGTGCTGGAGGGCAGTACCGGCTTCCCCGCCTCTCGACTTCCCTCGGCGGGCAGTTCCCTATCCACACTTCCTTCATTGTTAAACGAACGCCTGCGGTCTCTTTGCCTCCTGTCTCAGGCTACCAGGCCAGGAGCTCCTCCATCGCTTCGCAGCGCAGTGCTGAGGGTGCGCATCCCAGCAGCCCCGGCCTCCCCTCAGCAGCCGCCGCAGAGGGGACGGGACGCAGGCCCTGCGTGAGGAGCTGCCGGGGCACAAGGCCGTGCTGCTGGGACAGGTTCGCCCTCTCGGCCTTCAGCGCTACAAAACTTCATTGAGTTTACACGGACAGGTACCCGCTGACGGCCTGCGCTGCCCCACTTTGGCTTCAAGATCGGCATCGCGCATGCGCATTAACCGCCCAGCGCCTTACTCTTCCTAAACAGGCCCTGACAGCCCAGTTCCGGGGGGCGGTGCCCCGGAACCTGAGTATCTGGAGAGGGGCGGCTGAGGCGCGGCGGTGAGCGCTGTCGCTATGCGGGTTGCGGGGCGGGGCGAGCAGAGGCCGGGCCCCGGTGCATGGCGGTCAGGCGGCGGACTCGGCCCCGTCGGGTTTCCTCAGGTCGGTGCCGGCGGTGGTGGGGGAGGCCTGAGGGGAGGGGGTGGCCCAGGGGCAGCCGGGCCCCGGCGAGCTGCTGCGGCCACTCCTGTGGCCAACACCACGGGGGGAGGCCCGCCGAGTCTCCCGCCACTCCCAGGGTACCTGGGTCTGCCCCGTCCCACCGCTCCCCTCAGGGCTCGCCATGGCGCCAGGCTCTGCCCTGCCCCGTCCCGTCCCCAGCCCGCCCTGACGCGGGAGGCACGGCCGCCTGTCACCCCCTTGGGGGGACTTCACACCGCAGCCTACGCCTGGCTTTCCTCAGCCAGCGCCTGCCCCATCCCTTCCCGGGGGTCGCGGCCCCTCCAGCAGCGCTTGACATCGGTTTGCATGGTGGCTCAAAGGGCCCTGGATTCCCCAGCGACCCTGCTGGGACTGAGCCTTTGCTGGGAAACGAGCTGCAATGCCTCTCAGGAGGTGTCAGCCCGAAAAGCAGGCAGAATCTGCTGCAGTTGGAGAGAAGCTGTCTGTCAGGTGTAGGGAGCGCTCGGGTTAGAGGGCACTAAGTGTGGCACAGAGCCTGGCTGTGCCCCTGGGTGCTGCAGTGACAGACAGAGCAGTCAGGCGTGTTCCTGGAAATCAAAATGATAAAATATTAGGCTATCTCAGAGATTGCTCATGAAGAATCCACTGCAGTTGCTTTTAAAGATAATCTATCAGCAGATTGCCTCTTCAGCAAAATGTTCTCTTGGGGATGGGGTTGTTTTAACACCATCTGCTTATAGCCTGAAATTCTGTTCCTCAGAAGGCCGGAAATTAGACAGGAAAGGGAGGAGAGAACAAGGATGCTTCCAGGGACAAAGCTCATCATCCTGCCCCTGTCTCTTGCAGTACAGGACACCCTCAGCCTGTAGGTTCAGATTTTAAAGTACTCAGAAACCTTTCCTGCGGATTGTTTGGAGGATGGGAAGGGCTTGAATGGGGCATTTACGCTACCTCTAAAAAGAGTCTGTCAGTTCACTGGCTTGATAAGCTTTATCTTATATTTGTCTATGGAAGAGCTTGTTAGCCCTGCCTGCCATTGGTGTGGGAAGGATGCATCTTTTGACCAGTTTAATCCTGTATAATCTCCAAAATATTTTGCCATTCAAGCCTTTCTTAATGTGCAAAAGTGAGTATACGTATGTTGGGAGAAAATAAAATTTGAACTGTTCTTTTTATTTAAGGCTCACAACAAAGAAGACAACTCGCTATTCCACAAACTTCTTGCTCTGGGTCCTGGTGCTCTCTGTGAGCACACTGAGCAAGGTGAAATTCATGTCTGAGGACCAGTCATCAGGGCAGGATGGAGAGCTTGGGCTTGCAAGCAGTGACCCTTAGTGACGGGACGACAGCCTACATTCAGCAGGCTGTCAAAGGTAACGGTTCCCTTGGACTGCGAGGTCTAAAAGTCTCTTGATTGACCCTGTGCAATTAAAGTCAGACTTATCAAAAGTACCTTCGTGCCACGGGAACTGTCATACGTCTTGTATGGTCGCATCATACAGGAAGCTAGCAACAATGTTAGATTTGCACAGAAGAGTGATGCAGCAGAAATAAAACATGCCTCTGGTTTCTAAATAAAGCTTTGGAGACGGGAGAGCTGTTGCTGTAGAGAATGAAGGTCCTGTTCAGACTAGAGTGAACCCTGTTCTCTCCAGGATTACTGGGAAAACGGAGTTCACGCGATGGCCTGCTGGACTCTTTTCAGCCAAAACTTCCCCTGTAGCTAAGCAGGATGTTATACTTCACCGAGATGCATAGAATTTGGTTCACAGTACTGCATTTCTCACTCAAAGGGGTGCTGAGCTCAGCAGCAATATCAGTGCCAAATTCAACACCTGCCCTTATTTTGGTGTTTGTGAGGTGCTGCTGCTTTCACCACCCACTGTTCCTGAGAAAAGGAACACACTGTTTCTCAGCCTGTGGAACAGGACGGTTGAGTCGCGAGGCTTCATGTCCTGGGGATTGTTCTCTTGGTTTTTTTTTTTCTGCTTGAACTCACTCCAAGTTTATTACATGTGTGGAGCTGGACTATTTTGAAAACCACTAGGTTTTGTGACCCCCCCACAAACATTGTGCACCAGGTGAAAGCAACCTGGGTTCCTCATGTTCAAGTGGGATAGAGCAGCGTCCTCTCTGCATCAAATAATTTGGCAACTAAAACATTATTATAGGGTTACTCAGAGTTACGCTATTATAAGATTCCAGTCTTCACAGCCCATCAAGGGTAACAGCACTTTAGGTCCTTTAATTTTTTTCCAAGAGTTGATCCTCCACCGAAGGAGAAGAAAATAAATCTTCAGGACCCGGCTGATGCCATTAAAAGCTCCTAGTTGAATTTTTCTCCAGCAGAAGTGTAATTGCTTTCTACTTTAGATGTAAAACGCTTAGCACACATCATTTTTTCTGCTTCTTGGTGTACAGGGCTGCGCAGGGCAGCTTGTAAACAAGTGATGACTGAGGTTCTTTGTCTTGTATCCTCCTGTCTAGGAAAGGGAGGTTCCAACATTTCTGGGAAGTGCCTCTATGGCTATTCAGGGGAAAGCTTGATAAATAACAGCTTATAAGTAACAGTTCTGCTGTCTTCTGTGGGACTGGCTTCCTTGAGAAGATGCGGCAAAGGGGACAGCTCGTGGGACCAGAAAGACTAGGGTCTGCAGGCAACACTGATGACAATTTTTTAACCGTTTCAGGTGAAAAACTGATCGAAGGGCAAGTCATTGAACTTGAAGATGGGACCACAGCTTATATCCATCAGGTGACAGTTCAGAAAGGTGAGGACCATAAATTCAACCCTTTCTTTTTAGAAGGACATTGTAGATGTAACTGCAACTGTCTGTGTTCCAACAATCGGGCTCCCCTGTTAGCTCTAGCTTTAAGAAATCCATACAGGGGTAGTGGTTTTTTTCTTGCCCGTGGTTTTGAGGCTGGATGAGCAAGCACATAGAACATGTGATTTCCTGCAAAGCTTTTAGCAATCTGACAAGAAAGCAAATTTGCTGGTGGTGTAAGCAAATGTTTAAGTGTCGTTTTACCTGTGGGCTCTCTCACACTTGTCAGTTTGACAGATCACAAGTCTACAAGCAAGGCCAGTAAGCTGTGTGTTGTGTTTGTGCCAACTACAGAGCCCAAACAAAGTTTGTTTCACGTGGGAGCAGTTGGACAGGAATTTCGTCTGAACTGTGAGATAATATATTACTTCTGGAATGGGTGTTGTGGGGGAAGGGTGGGGATTGCTGGAAGCAATGCCACCTTGGTCATTGACCTATCAGCCAATGTCACCTCTGCAGTGAGGTGACATTAATTAATCTGAGAGGTTATGGGAATTCATTTCATGCAGCAGGCATCAGAGCGGCATATGAGTCCTCCCCAGCCACCATAAAGTGTAAAAGGGCAGGTAGAAAGAACTCTGTTGCTCTGGGCAGTCCTCCCTTCGCCCTCCCATGCTCCTTGTATGGCACCTCCCCTTCCTGTTCTTAAAAGGTTGCTTGAAACCTACCAAGCCTTCCAATAAGGTGTGTGGATTTTTTTTTTCTTTTCTTTTAGAGTCTGTGGCTTTTGAAGATGGTCAGCCAGTAGTGTTGGAAGATGGAAGTATGGCCTACATACACAACGCAGATAAAGGTAAAGCATGTTCCCTGTTCTTCCCTTGGCAGCTGGAGTAGAAGCTGTTAAGTGTCAGGGATTTCCAAGGCTGTAGGTAGCCCAGGGAGATGAAAGAATGCCTCGCACTCAGCAGCTCTCTTATATTTGATTTTATTGGTTTCCTCTTGCAGAAGTTTATGACCCCAGCACCTTCGAGGCCGTCCAGCTGGAGGATGGCTCCACTGCCTACATACACCGTCCTGTCATCGTGCCACCTGGCAGCACCATCCTGGAAGTGCAGGCAGAAACTGGGCTAGAAGAGCTGGCTGGAGAGGAGGAAGATGATGCCTTTGATGTTGAGACCATTAATGCATTAAAGCAGTATGCCAGTAAGGTGAGGACTCACCGCTTCTTTCATGGTCTGCCAGCAGCACTGAGGGGCTGGTGTAGTAGTCCACATTCAGCCTGGGGTTTAAGCGTCCGCCCTTCATTAGTATTTCTGAGTATTTATTTGTCAGCAATGCCAGCTTTGAGGGGAGAAACCGAACAGGGCTCCTGTGAGAGTGCCACTACTGACAGGTGACTGACAGTTAAGGACCCAAAACAGAGCAGTTTCCTGCTGGACCCTCCAGCTAGTTCCTACAGAGTGCTGGGCCTACTACCCTTAACCTGCTGCAGGCACAGATTTGGGAAGAGCAGAGAGCTGCTGTGATACAGCTTGGTTTTTTTTTTTCTTGCTTTATATGTCCCTCCTTGAAGGCATTTTCTTTCTGTTTGCTAGGTTTCTCATAATGCCACTTGGGTATGATACTCTCTCCCACAGATGATTCAGGCAGCAGATCGAGACTAACCTTTTACATGTTGGGAGCGGCTAAATTATGGCCACTGTTCCCCATGTTCACAAAGGCCTCAAAAACCAAAACAGCTTCAGATCCTAATGTGTTGTTACTGCAGTGCTCCATCTGAATGTCTTGGGTGCTGCCATTTTCTCCCATCTTCACGGTGTTGTGTGAGAAGGGGCTACCAGGAGCATGCTGATGCAGTGCTCAGCTGGGCAGCATTAAGATTTGCCAGTGGAGACCTTTCTGCTGGGTAGAACCAGCCTCCCCTAGGTCTCTGGGGAAGAATGGAGTGGCAATGCTGTCCTGCTTGGGTTGCTCACCTGCTCCATGCTCTCCAGGGAGATAGGAACAGTACCTATGCCTCTTTTTCTTGTAGGTGTCTGATGAGGAAGAGGAAGGAGTGACAGACACCTGCCGTATGAAAAGTGAGGATTCCAGTGACGTCCCTGCTCAGGTCTGAATTTTTCAGTGATGCATTTTTGAAACTAGGCTGAACTCCTGATGGAGAGTGCTTTGCCAGCCAGTAATTTAAAAAAGCTGCATGTCTTCTCTGTGAGGTTAGCAAATATATTAGCTGCAAGTTTTACAGATGGGCTAAGTGAAGCACAGAGAGCTGAGTTATGTGGCCGAGAACACCCAGTGAGCTGGGAGGTGGGAATGGGGAATGCTGGTTCTTAGACCCCTGTCCTGTCACCTGGGTTTTACCGTATGCGTACAAGTTGTGTTTGTAAGAACACATTTTTGTGAGGATAACTGGAGGAGTGCGTATGTATAGCAAGGAGGGCAGTGGTTTGTGTGGGCTTTGCAAAGCCTGCTGTAGTGGCTTACTGAATTAATTTCCATACATCTCTCGGCAGGATTTGCAGGAGGAGGAGGTGCGCAGCAATGAGAAGGGGCAGCAGGTCGGCAGTAGAGCTTTCCGTTGTGGGTACAAAGGCTGTGGCCGCCTCTACACCACCGCCCACCATCTAAAGGTAAAGCAGGTAACATGCAGTCACGCAGTGTGCAGACCAGACGTATCCCCGTGTTACAGCGCTAGAATGCTGCTATACAAAAGGCTGAGTTGTGAGCTTGGCTCCCCAAGAGATCCGGGTGTGTTAGCTGGCCAAGGTGAAGTCCAACAGACAACTTCAGATTCTCTCCACCAGCTAGATTTCACCACACTGCTTTCCTTCCTCCTTGTCTTGGACGTCATTTTAGGGACCTGTTCCTTCTTTCCAGGTACATGAACGTGCTCACACAGGTGACCGGCCATATACGTGTGACTTCCCAAGCTGTGGGAAAGCATTTGCTACAGGTAACAATTTCTCTTCTGAGCAAATTTTGTTTTCTCTCCAGTCCAAACCACTCTTGAGTATCAGCCCTGGGTTTTTTCCAGCAGAGCACAATGAGCATAGCTTTTAAAACCTTCTGAGAAGGAATTGCAGTTTGGGAGACTGCCCAGGACTTGACTGAGTGAAGGAGTTACAGGAAGAAGCTGAGTTGTCAGTGGTGTGGGGCTGTTTGGATATTTCTTCCTCTTCAGCTTTGCAGACACAAGACGGGCATCCAAAAATGCGTGAACTGAGAGGTGATACACAGCTTGCTGTATTATTTCCTTCTTGTTTATAAAATTTAATTGTAGTTTCTTTGCTGGACAGGGTATGGACTGAAGAGCCACGTGAGAACACATACTGGAGAGAAACCATACAAGTGTCCAGAAGACATGTGTAGCAAAGCCTTCAAAACCTCTGGGGATCTCCAGAAACATATCCGGACACACACAGGTGAGCAGTACAGGAGAAGAACTGAGCTCCCCAAGATAAAGCACTGCTTCAGCTTTTGTCTGGGACATGCCTTTTTGTATCTTGGGTGAGAAGCAAGGCAGAACTGACGTTGTCTTCAGACAGAAAGTAGATGGGTGGTAGAAGTAGTTCTAGGGATTCTCAATTCAGTTACCAACAGCAGAGAAAAAGGGGTAGAGATGCCAGTGTTGCTGGAGGAAACGTGCCAGCAGTTGGGTCTGATCTGAGGTCTCGTTGGTGTAATACTGTGGAGAAATGAAGGGATACAGGTGTCCAGGGCATTCCACGTAGCCGTGTTGTAGCAGGACTTTCATTCACATTACTCTGTCAATGCAGGTGAGCGTCCCTTCAAGTGCCCCTTTGTGGGCTGTGGCCGCTCTTTTACCACATCCAACATCCGCAAGGTTCACATCCGAACGCACACAGGCGAGCGGCCGTACATGTGTCCGGAGCCCAACTGTGGAAGGGGCTTCACCAGTGCCACCAATTACAAGAACCACATGAGAATCCACACAGGTAAGAGGAGGAGAGGGTGAAACAGCTCCTCCCCAGTCAGTTGGCTGCACTCAAGGCTTGTGGCAGCAGGGAAATCTGGGGGACTGCAGTGGTCGTTTCCAGGCCAGGCATTGCAGGGGTAGACTTGGGAGTGGCCAGCAAGTTAAAGAAAATAGGAATTGCTTTTTTGGGTTGATGATTGTTCCAGTGGTGTCTCTCCAGCTGTTCCCTCTTGATGGGGAATCCCTTCCCAGAGCACAAGCAGGGTGAGTGGGTTAAGCTCTGCTCTGTGGCCTCTGCCCTAGGAGAGAAGCCGTACATGTGCACTGTTCCGGGCTGCGGAAAGCGCTTCACGGAGTACTCCAGCCTCTACAAGCACCACGTGGTCCACACGCACTGCAAGCCCTACACCTGCAATAGTTGTGGGAAGACCTACCGCCAGACCTCCACGCTGGCCATGCACAAGCGCAGCAGCCACGGCGAGCTGGAGGCCACGGAGGAGAGCGAACAGGCCCTCTACGAACAGCAGCAGCTGGAGGGTGAGCAACCACGCTGCCGTCACCTGCGGCGGGTTTGGGTCAGGCTGTGCGGCGATGGGGAGAGAGATGACAGCAAGAGCCTGCAGCCGCTCCCCTCTCAGACCCAGGTCTGTGCTGTGGCCTCCTGCCTCCCCCATCTAACCCTGATCTGTCTCACAGATGAGAGAAAAGGGCTCCCCATGGCCCTTGTTGTACATCACGCATTGGGAATGGACTCCTGCCCATTCTGTAGTACAGGGAGGGGTGAAGAGCCTTCTTCCCAGGCCAACGCTGGGCTGCTGTCATCGTGATCTTGTGCTCTTCTGTGCTGGCCCTTCAGGCAGCTCCTGGGGTCAGGCCTGTGCTTGCACGCTCTGATTAGTGCCTCTCTCACCCCTTTGGTTCTTCCCCTTCCCTGACTCAGCTGCTGCTGACAGAGGCTCCCCCCTGAAGAGCCAGCATATTGCTTGCCTGTCAGAGATGGAGGAAGAGGAGGAGGAAGAAGAGGATGACAATGGTATGCCTACGCAGGTCTCACTTATCTCTCAGGATGGGACAGAGCAGGTATGGACACTGACAGCCTCCAGCATATGGGGGACAGCAGTTAACTAAGATTCTGCCTCTGCCCAGCCTTTAAGGCTTTTTTCAGCTTAAAACAGACCTTGGAGCTTCATGGGCTCTGTCTGCCATGAGGGCTCCCTCCTCACAGCCTTACCCTGCTGCTGCCATCGTGATGTGGAGGGTAACGAATGGGCCTCTGGTCCCCAACTCGCCTTCCTGATGGACGGGGTCTTGCAGGCGTTTGCCCAGGCTCTCCTGCAGCGCCTGGCAGCCCTCGCCTCCTGGTCAGCTCTTGAGAGGCAGCTCCCAATCTCTGCTGACACAGGCTGGATTTGGAGACTGTTTTTTCATCGTTTTTATACGACAGTGGTTTTCTTGTACTTCCCTCTACCAGCTGCCCGTGTGCTGACTTGGAAAAAAATCCCTTCTGTGGCACGGGACAGAGGAAACAGCTGCCACGAGTAATGCTGGTTTCCTCTTAGTCTGAGACGCTCCTCCTGCAGCGGTGCACAAGCTGTCCCTTCAAAGCTTGGAGAGGAGATGCTAAATGGGGAGGGGGAGGTGTGGGAGAAGAGAGAGGGCTGGAGACCTGATGTCTGGGAGTTCCCCATCGATTCCATCCACGACCCTGGACAAAGTCCTTGGAGTTCTCTGTGCCCTAGGTCCTGCGGGCAGAGGAGGAGAGAGTATTTCATCCTTACTGAGACATTTGTGTTGCTAAACTCGGGAGTTGCATAAGGCTTCCTGAGAAGCCATCCTGGCTGAGAGCAGCTGCTGTCATCCCACCCAGGTCAGTTTGTCACAGGAAGACCTGCAGGCCCTGGACAGTGCAATCAGCATGGTGACACAGAGCAGTGCCCTCGCCGTGCCCGAGGAAGAGCTGGTGGGTGGTGACACACACACCGTGACTGTGGCCAGCACGGATGACACCGAGACACAGCCGGTACAGACGAAACCGGGACCTTCCCTTTTCTCTGTGGAGAAACAGCCTGCTAGAAGGGAATTGCATTTTCTTTTAAAACGTGGTTGGTTTTTATCTTTGCTTTTTCTAGGTTACCATAGTCACTTCTGGGGCGGTCATGTCTGAAGAATCACCCATCACATCCCTCCGTCATCAGCAGGTGGCATTGCTGGCTACCGCCAACGGCACCCATGTTGCAGTGCAGGTACCGCACCGCTCCTGCCACATTCCCCTTCATTCCCCCATCCACCCATGGGCTTCAGCACTTACCCTCTTGCTCTGCTGCATCCCCCCTTGCCCAGCACGCTTGCTCCTTAATTCCCAGATGCCCTGTGTCTAGAGGAGAGCAGGGAGGTGCTCCTCGGATTGCAGAATGCTCCTTTGTAAACAGCCTTTCCCCATCTCTCTGCCCTGCCACTTTCTCCCCGTGTCACCCACCGCTGATCCTTTGTACCTGTGTCCTGCCGGGGGCTGTCCCAAGCGAGCCCACGCCTCCTGAGCCCACCTTTTTGGGAGGACAGCATTCTCTCTCTCCCTTTCCTCCGCTAGTTAGAAGAGCAGCAGAGCCTGGAGGAAGCCATCAGCATGGCCGCAGCAGCAATCCAGCATGAACCTGTAACGCTTGACGCAGCCGTGTCTGAGAACGGGTGCTGAGACCCTGCCGAGCCTCCCGGGCAGGGAGAGCGGGCAGCCCAAGCCTTGTTCTCTGCGGGAGCTGCAGGAACCGGGCCAGTTGGTGCACGGAAGTGCGGTACGCGAGCGAGGGAAGGTGTCCGAGACCAGCGGCCAGCGTGTGTGCCACGCAGGCGGTGAGAGCTGATGCCAGCAGCGTTCAGCTACCAGAGCGACCCTGTTCCCAGGGCTCTCCTCTCCAAGGAGGGGTGTCCAAGGTACTTGGCTGATGCCTTCTTCTGGAGGCTCTGCTGTTTTCCTGGGCTCTGAGCAGCAGCTTTCCTGCTCCTCGCCTTGGGTGCTGACTCCCCCTGTCTGGAGGAGACGGCAGGTTGTGTCTTCTATTTGTTTCTTCACGGCTAAGATTTCCAGGACCTGCTGTTCTTCTGCAGAGGAGGTGGAGCCACAGAGATTTCAGCAGTCTCTGGGAGTGCAAAATATTTTTGGAGAGGCGCTTCCTGCCCCTCTCCCTTTAGGAATGGTCCAGAAGCTCCCCTTTCCTGCCCACCCCTCCAGGTAAGGGACAAGTGGGCAGCATATGCACAGAAGCAATAAAGCCCCATCAAAGCAAGGCCAAGCCGTCCTGGGCACAGTGTCTGGAGTGGTGACCAGTTCCTGGCGCTAGAGCGAGTGCCCAGGCTGGCTCCGACGGTAATTCTCCCATCTCTTCATCACACTCCGCTCTTGAGCGAACTTCCTTGGCAGACTCAGCGCTGTGGAGCAGAGCAAAGCGCTCCCTCCACTGAAACCAACCGGCACTTGTTGGGGGCTGAGCTAGACTTGGCTGTAAATCCTGAGTTGAAATAAAAACAAATGAAAAATTTTCTTTTTAAAAAAAAAAAAAAAAAGCACCCTTCCCTCTTTCAGTACCAGAGGCCCTGGCGGAGGATGGGAGGGTAGGAGGGATGTTACTGTTTTCCAGATGTAAGGGTTAAGGAAGTTTGGATTTGTTGAATTGGCCAAAAGTGCATTGGTTGTCCAAAAATAGTGCTGAGGAGGGGTGTGAGCAAGGTGAGCTGCAGCCTCCGAGCCCTCAGCATGCGTCTTAGAGGGGGTGAGAGCCGTCTCCTGAATCTCAGCTCAGGGCTCTGCTCTTCCCAGGACTCCTGCAAGCCTGGATTTAGGGAATTGTGTCAATACAAGAACATGTGTCTGTGAATGCATCCTGCACCCCTCTGAGTTAGGGGGAGAGACCTGGGCTGGATTCCTCAACCCAGCCCCCAGAACCTCAGCCCCTCCGCTGCCTACCCCTGCCCCAGGCAGTTTGTGGACAAAGCCAGCATGGAGAGCATCATCAAATCATTTTGGTTGGAAAAGGTCTTTAAAATCATTGAGTCCAACTGTAAACCGACCACCAGCAGTCAGGCATTTTATTTTTCTGGATATACCTGCAGAGTTTGCAGAGGAAGAGGTTTCTGCAGGTGAGGAACGGGCGTAACCCGGGAGGGCTGCAGCGGGGCTCGATCTCCGCTCACCTTCCTTGGTGCAGCCGATCCCAAAATAAAGAAGGGCTGGAACCTTTCCAAACGGCGCATCCTGCGCTCCCCGCGGCCAGGGGAAGCTCTTCGCTGAAATCCCAAAAGAGGAAGCTGCTATTTGAGTCAGGGAGGGGATTTCTCTCCGCAGAACACGAATGCCGAGGAAGCTTTTGATCTCCAGGCTGAGCTAGCAAAGGGTTACGGATCCCTGACCTGTTTGTGCTCTGTCAGCCCTGGATTCTGCTTCCCTGGGCGGGCGCGGGGGAATCATGTTGGTGGAGGGAGGGGGGAAAAGACCCATGGCCCAGGCGACCGTGGGGACGCAGATGTGGCCCGTGGGCACCCAGATGTGGCCCGTGGGCTTCTCCGGGGCGCGCCCAAGCAGATGGCGCTCCAGCTTCGCGCGTCCCCCGCCGCCCAAGGCTGTCGAGGCAGGCGGTTTCCTGGAACCGGATCCTCGGCCTCGACAGAGCCGCCTCTGCCATCGCCGCCTGTAGCCATGGACCTGCGAGCGGAGCTGCTGAAGTCCATCTGGTATGCCTTCACCGCCCTGGATGTGGAGAAGAGCGGCAAGGTCTCCAAATCCCAGCTCAAAGTGAGTCCTTGAGGGGAAGCTCGGACGGCCCCGGCGCGGGGCTGGCGGGGGGGCTGCGAGGGGCAGAGCGGGTCCAGGGATGCTTTGCATCCCCCACAGGTTACCACCGAGGAATCGTTAAATATTAAGGTTAATAACGCCTTGCTGTCACCTCCATGCTGGTTTTGGTGAAGTTCTCTGTCTCTGCCTTGCCTCCCTTTAAAAAAAAAAAGGAGGGGGGTGTTTAATGCTCAAATGTATTTTCTAGGTGAAAATAGGAGAAATCTGATTTTTAGTTCTTTTCCATTTTTTGTGCTTTTTATGCCCAACTAACAGCCCAACCTAGGTTGTATTTTTCTGCTTGCCAGAGCAGCCGCGTTTCTGCTTCCTGTTCGGCCGGCGGGTCGGTAGGTAGGGGCAGACCATTTTTAAACGAAAACTCCTCAGTGGTCTGGCCAGAAATAACACAGCGCTTTTAAAAAATCTCTGATTTTTCCTTCTCCCCCACCCCCTTAGCAGCTGTGCAGAGCGCTCCAGCGTTCAGCCCTTCGTCAAAACCATCGTGGCTTTTGAAAACCTTTCTGTCTCTGCCTCCGGGACGGGGTCTGGCCGAATCCACCAGGTTGCACCTTGGCTTCAACAATAAATATTGATTTTGTTTTGTTTTGTTTTTTTCCCTTTGCAAATGATGGGGCTTTTTTTTTTTCTCGCCGTGTAAATGTCCCGCTGTGGTTCTGAGGCTGGTGCCGGGGTTGGAAATGCCGGTTGGAGCAGGGGGCTGCGATGCAGAGGAAAGACCTGAGCTAGAAGCATGCAAAACAGGGGGAGATGTTGCGTCAGGGCTTGGCAGCTGCTGCCAGTCTGCAAGATGAGTTGTGAAACGCTGCAAAGACAACCTCTTTTCCTCTATTCCCTCTGCTTCATAGGGCTTCCCCCAGGACAGACTACAGGGAAGGTGCTGGGCTTGGTTGGGGAAGGCGTATTTTGCCCCAAAATTAAGAGTTTTGTTTGCAGGGGTCTGGAGGAAAAGCAGCAGGAGCCAGGCTCCTCCTGCTCAGCCGCTGCCTCTGCAGCCGACAGCCCCCAGAAACTTGGTGCACATGTGCCTGGCGGGCCAGGCTTGCCGACTTAAAACTGCAGAAATATCTGAAGGAATTAAGGTAAATCCCAAAGTAGACCAGAGCCTAATTCCCCTTGCTAATCCCTGAGAAGGGCTGCTGTGCTCCCCTCACAGCACCCCCTGCCACCAGGCTTTGGGTCCTGAGCCTGGCCCAGGCACGCTGCCGGCCTCGAAAGCGCTGGTGTGAACACGTGTAGTGCTCATCCTGCAAGATCTTTACCACCAGTGATGATGTTGAGGCCACAGAGACCCTGATTTTAAGGGCAATTTCCTCGAGAGTTAGTGCAGGGGGGCTGGGAGAGCTGCAAACCCCTGCGCCGGGGCTGTGGGGGTGCTGAGGATGGCGTCTCCGCAGTGGCTCTGCCCAGGGTGACGTTTCAGAAGGGAAAGGAGATTCACCCCTCGCTATTTTTCCACCCGCCATCAGCACCGAGACGGGATGGCGGCAGGTCGGGCTGCGCCGCTGCACAGCAAAACTCATCTCTGAATAACTTTCCACCAGCCTCAAGGCCGGGGAGAGCTCGTTTCCATCACCCGTTGCTGCCAAACGCTGGCTTAGGTTTGCCCCAGCCTACACAAGCCAACAGCGGCGTTTCTGCTCGTAGCTTCGGTGCAGAAGAAATCCAAGGTCTCACAAGTTTGAGCAATAACGTGTTAAAGCTGTGGTGGCCGTGCCCTCTTCAAATTCCTCCCGGGTTGTGCGAGCTGGGCTGCGCTCTGCTCCCTCACCCAGGCGTGTTGCTGCAAGAAGGGTCTTGAACAAGGGTGGATGAAATGCCGGCGTGCACGGCATTTGCACCTAGGGCAACAAAAGCAGCCCCAGGAGCTGGGGTAGGATTTTGCTGGCAGATGAGCGGCACGCCGGCGGGAGCTTAACTCCTCCGACCTCCCTCCAGCCAGTTGCACGAGTAAATTTAGCAGCGTTTCAAAGCGCGATGGCGAAGCTGTGGGAAGTCGTTGGGTTCAGCAGTTGAGGTCTTTGCATGGACATTCCTATGCAAGCGCGTGCATTATGTATATATGAGTAGGTGTGTATCTGCACAGGAAGGAAAAACAGTCTTGTGGTTGAGTGCTACGCGTCGAGAGATGTCGGGTGGTTCTGTTCCCAGCGCGGGCACCCGCCAGCCCTGCGCTTGGATGAGCTGTTACCCTCTCCGTGCCATCGCATCCTCCCTTGGCTGAGCTGGGGGGGGCATGGGGAGCTACTCCCCGTCTCTGCGGCTGCTGGCTGGGATGCGGGATGTGGCTCCTGCAGGCAGGGCAGAGCTGAGCCCTTTGGGGTGGCCATGCCCGGCTGGGGCAAGCGGGTGGGGGCCACCCAGCACTGTCCCCGTGGCTTTTTGGTGCCTCTGCTCCGCTCCCCGTTGCAGAGGGAGAGGGGAGGGATTTGCTGAGTGGAGCTCCATCTCCTGAGGCTGCCCGCGACAGCAAAGTCTTTGGGGAGTGGAGAGGAAGAGGCAGGGGGACAGGCAAGTGGTTTAAATGCATATTGGGGGGCACAGGGATCCCCCCCCCCAACTGCCCGGAGTTGCAGGCTCGGGGTGCAAGTGGCAGGGGAGGTGGCTCTTGCTCGCTTTGGGAGAAAGAGCCCATAAACCGTGCGGGTCTCTGGGTATAACTGGTGCCTTGGGGGCTGGGTTAGCACAGCTAACTGGGGGGTTTATGGACCCCCCTGGGGGCAGGAGGAAGGTGCCTGGCTTGGACTGAAAGCTCCTCTGCTTGTTGCATGCACAAAAGGCTCTTGACAATGCTCAGTGCGTCCCAGTTTGCCCAGTAAGAGGTCTGAGAGCAGCTCATCCATGCAAGCAATGAGGAAAGCCTTCCCCGAGGTCAGGAGCCGATGATCCTGGGGCTGGGCTTGAGCCAAGGGGGCCTGGCTGATGGGATGGCGAGGCAGCGGTCCCTGCTCACACCCTCCTCGCTACAGAAAATGGGCAAAGAGCCCCAGCACAGGGGTCCCCTGGGACAGGACTGGTGTACTCCCAGCTCTGGGGAGGCTTTGATCTTCTCAGCAGGGCCGGTCTGCTTGCACATGGGGAAACTGAGGCAGCAGTAATGTTCCCTGCATAGTGCAGGAGCCTCCGATTCCCCCACTGCTGCCTGTCAAGGCCAGAGGGGTTTTGTGTTTTGGCCAGGCTCCAGCCTGAAAGGTCACCCCCAGCCCTGGCATCGCCCCCAGCGTCTCCCACGGGGGAGAAGAAGAGGGGCTGCCATTCTCCAGCAGCGTTAAATATTCCACCCCCGGCTGTGGCTGGCGTCGGCAGCGGCCACGGTGAGTGGGACCGGGCGGTGATGGGGGGCAGGAGAGCAGGGGAGAGGGTGGAGAACAGCACTGGGGCTGGTGCTTGGAGGGATTTGGGGTGCTCTGGGGTGTCGGGCAGACTCTGCCCCCACCCCAGCCATCCCCTGCACACCACAGGGGAAAGGTTGCGTCACCAAACCGCGCTGAGAGCATCCCTTCCCTTCTTCCCCTCCCCGTTATTTTTCCCTCCTATCCCTCATTTCGGAGCCCGGCGGGGGTTTCCCCCTCTCCTCTCTCTGTGGGGTTGGGGCAGCCCCAGCCCCACGCACCCCAACGTCAGCCTGGCCGGGGCCTTCCCACCCTGCCCCACTTTCGTTTTGTAGGTGACCACCCCGGCGGGTGGCGGGGCTGTGGTTTGCAGCGTGCCAGGGCGGATGGAGGGGCTTGGGGTGCCGGCCACGGCCAGGGGCACATGCAAGACCTCCACAGATATTTTGGGGTGCTGTGAGAGGAGGTGTGAGGGATGGGGATGAAGCCCCACGTTGGAAAGGGTGGGTGGGATGTGATTCCCAAACTTTCAATCCATCCTGATGGATTCGTTAGCCATCCCAGAGCGTGCCCTGGGTGTTTCCATCCCTATCCACCTCTGCGTGGACCCTGGGGCTGCACCGAACCCCCAGGCAGCAGCGCTTGGGGCTACAGCCCGCTCGGTGTTTGAGTGCTGGGTGGAGTCCTGCTGATAACATCAGTCCAGAAGGTGAAAAAGAGAAAGAAAATCTGGTTGAGCAAGAACCCGTCTGTAGCTGCAGCAGCCGGTGTGGCCTCCGGCAGCTCCTCTCCTGCTGGAAGGACATTTCCAGCTCTGCACAGAGAGGAGCAGCGAGGCTGCACACCAGCTCCTCCAGCTCCTCCCTTGAAACCTTGGCAAGCTGCATCTGCAAACCCTGGTGCAATGGGACGGCATCAGTCTGGGACGCTCGTTTAACCTTCTCCTGCTTGCTGGGAGGTAAAGGCAAGGAGACAACTGCCTGCTCAGCATCGTGAGCCGGAGATGCTGGTGGTGCTTATGGGCAGCCTTGCTCCGGGCTCTGGCTGCTGGCCCAGCAGCGGCGTGGGCTTTCCAACACATGGGAAATTCAGGAGCTTCAAAACATGCTTTGTTTTGGGGGATTTGAACACAAATGGGCTGGTTGGTGACGCTCATGGGCTGCTTCTGGGGATGGTGCGTCTCCAGATCACCCTTGTCTGCTTCCATTCCAGACAAAACCCTTTCTTCATTTCTTCTAAATCTTTTCTTGGTTTCATCTTTGCGTCTCGCTGTGCCCCGTTGGCAGAAAGCAACCGCTGCCGGGCTGGGTGCCGGCGTTAGTTGTGTTTTCAAGAAATCGCTGAGGGCAGCTGGCGAAGAGCGTGGCTCGGGGTGGCTTATCGTCTTCGCTAGATCAAAGCATGTCCTGTTTGCACTATAATGTTTGAAACGGCCCCTTTTTTAAAAAAAAAAAAAAGTTCCTCCATGTGCCAAGAAAGAAGAGAAACAAATGTGGAAAAATCCTCCATTTTTGCCTGTTTCTAAATGATTCTCTAAGGTTTATGTTTGGGAGTATTCCCGGTCCCTCTGCCAAAACCAAACCATGCCTTGATGCTGGGCAGGGCACGGTCCCCGGGCGGGCGGGTGGGTGGGTGGCAGCGTGGGGATGTGCTGGGGCAGATTGGTCACCCTGTCCCTCGTGCTCGTGCAGGTGCTGTCTCACAACCTGTACACGGTGCTGTGCATCCCCCACGACCCCGTGGCGCTGGAAGAGCATTTCCGCGATGACGACGACGGGCCGGTGTCCAGCCAGGGCTACATGCCGTACCTCAACAAATACATCCTGGATAAGGTGAGCCCCTCGGCCATCCCCCCCGACCCTCTGCGTCTCAGGTGGGGACACCACGGTGTCTGCTCCCGCATCCCATGGGAGCCCCACGGCTCCGCTCCCCTCTGCTCTTGGAGATCCCGTGCCTTGATGGGTGGAGAAAGGATGCAGAGAGTTGGGGAGCACTCGGGTGAATGTCAAGAAGAGTGGCAAATGTTTAATACTCAATGTCTCCTTGGCAAGGATGAAGTCAGCCCTTTCCATCGGGGCTCTGGATGGAGGTGCAGCTCTGCCCACACTTCTAAAGGGCTCGGAGAGAGAAATCAGCCCCTTTTTTTCTTCTCCATCCCTGTTCACATCTGAGGTGTGACCTCATTTGGCAAAGAGGGGGGGAAGGAAGGAGGACGAGGTGCCGGGACAGGAGCAGAGGTTGGGGTGGGCAAGGGCTTTCTCCTTTTTTCCTGCATGGCTCAAAGGCACCTTTGTTTGGCGCAGCGAGACTTTGCGGCTGGGTGCTGGCTCGTTTCGTGCTGGCTCGTTTCCTCCAGGCACGAGAGGAGAGGAAAAATTTCGACTGACAACTTTCTTCCACTGTGTGCTTGAAAGAAGGGGGGGCCCGGAGCTGGGTGCAGTAACCCTTCCCTCCCCTGCCACCTCCCCGGGGCTGAGCCATGCCTCTCCCCGGCGTACGGTGCTCCGTGCCGCTCCGTGCCTTGCCCTGAGCTGGTCAGGAGCTGCCCAGGCTGGTCCATGGACGCCGATCTCAGCTGCGGGGATCTGGTCTGCAGCGAGCGGAGGCAGAGCCTTCCCCAGCTCCCTCTTCCCGGGGCAGGCGGCTGCCCAAGGTCAGCCCAGCCCCATCACAGAGCGGCCAAAATCCTTCCAAGTTCCCATGTGGTTTTTTGGGAGTTGACCTTTAAACCCTCTTCTTCTGTTTTCGCCACGGCTAATAAAATCCCAGAGGCAGCCTGAGAAGGGGAAGTGGGTTTTCCTAGTAAGTGGGGCTTTCAGCTTTCCATCACCTAAAGGTTTTTCTCCGGCTCCGCTGCTGCAGGCTGTGGTTTGCCCTCGTGCTGGCGGCGCGCGGCTCACGCAGCTGGAACGGAGCGGCCAGATGCAGCCAGGCTCCTTCAGTCCCCATCACGGTTCATCCCAATAAATCACCACGTGAAGCAGCTCCTGATGCCGGGCAAGCGGTCGCAGAAGCTCGCAGACAGGCAGCGGGGCCAAGGTTGATGGAGGCGGCGTTGCTGCCGCCGCTGCTGCTGCCTGCCTGTGGCCCATCGCTTCCCTTTGCCGAGGCTTAGTTCCTCTTTATGGTCAAATGGGATAACGAGAGCAACCCATGGAGGTGTTGGGGAGTTCCTGCTGGAACAGCTTTGCTGTGGGGTTCCTGGTGGTGCTCCAAAGCCCAGCAGGACATGTCTGAGCCACCATGGCTGTGACGTGATGCCCAGGTGCTGCCGTAGCATCTCCTCTACCGGCCGGGATGCCTCGCTTGGCGTGGGTAAGGGGACCTGTGCTGGGGACATGTACTGTGGCATCGTGGGTCCGTGCCCATTTCCATTCTAGTTATGGGTCCCATGTACCAATCACTCCATGTTTCTCACCCTCTGGGACAGATTTCAGGTGTGAAGGTTTCTTCCCGCCAGTGCTTCCCCCCCCAGACCCCCTCCATAGCCCTGCAGCACCACGCTCACCCCCCGGCTCCCGCCCGCAGGTGGAGGAAGGTGCTTTTGTCAAAGAAAACTTTGACGAGCTCTGCTGGACCCTGACTGCAAAGAAGAATTACAAGCCTGACCGGAACGGGAATAGCGTTGTATCCCACCAAGATGCCTTCAAGCTCTGGTGTCTCTTCAACTTTCTGTCTGAAGACAAATACCCTCTCGTCATGGTGCCAGATGAGGTAGGACCTGCCTCCCCACCCCCCATCCTCATCCTCCCAGGGCTCTGCGTGCTGGTAGAGCCGCGGTTGGGGATGACACATCCCACTATCACTTCCTGGCACATCCCACCACATCCTAAAAGATGTGGTGCTCCAGGGTCTGAGGGTGAGCAGGCCAGGGGTGGGAGGAGGGGGCTGTCTGCCCCGGGCACCCCCGGCTGTGCCCATGGCCACCCCTGCTGCCCAGGGAGAGGGGGGTGACCTGGGAGGACACCTCCGAAATGCCGAAGCCTCTCAAGAATAGATGTCTTGGAGGATGAGGTGTGGGCTCGTCCATAGTGCTCTGCTGTGGCCCAAGCCTACGCCAAGTTCTTTTGTCTGCTGTGACATGAATGTGCCAGTTCTCAGAGCCCCATCAAAGGAGCATATGCAGCTCGGCTCCTGCTGGGGCTGGTCCCTTGCCTAAAGCCCTTCCATCCCACCCAAGGGTTGAGTTGAGCAAGGTGTTGGAGGAGGACTCCTGATTTCCATGAGGGAGAAAGAGAAAATGAAAATCCTTCAAGTCTGGTGTGACGGGTGGTTGCTCCCCATGGAATTGCTGTCAGGCAGGATGGGGCTGTGTCCCTCGTGCTGCTTTCAGCCCATGCCACCACGAAGGCAGTGGCAGAGCAGACCCAGTTGTCCCTTTCCATGCCCGTGGCCACCAGACATTCAACTCCCCCTCCGGCATCCAGAGAGTTAAGAGCCAGGTTGCCCTGGCTGCCCTGCAAAGCTGCTGGCAGTAATCTCCAGATCTTCAAATTCCACCTGGCATTTGGAGGGGGAGGTTCTCCCTTCTCTGGGGGTCAGGTCAAACCCCAGCGAGAAGGTGGGCAGATCTGGGGAGGGAGGGACAAGCTCAGAAGCCAAGAGCGACCTTGCCAGGAGGGGGGCTCAGCTGGGCAAGCAGCTGCCGTTGGCTCCTACACCATCAACCTCCTGAGATCAGCAGAAAAGCCAAAAAAAAAAAAAAGAAAAGGGCAAAAAGAGACAAGAAACACAGTGCTGCGCAGACGTAGGAGGGCAACCGCACTTCCTGCTCCCCGGGAGAGGTGTTTCCTGTTCCCCAGACCATGACAAACTGAATCATCTTTCTGCTTGCAGGGCTGAGCTTGAAAAAAAAAAACAAGAAAAGAAAAGAAAAGAAAAAAAAAAAAGAAACTACAGTAAATTCTTGTCCTGCTGTCCTAGTTAGATGGTGCAAAGAAAAATCCAGCTGGGTGCGGGGACTCTGATGGTTTTCACCTTTCTGCTTGGCTGTCTGCGGCCACCCACCCACCCTGGCCCCTAGACCGTGGGTAGAGGAGAGCTGGCAGCAAAACCTGCAACAGGTCCTCCCGACGTCGGGCTATTCTGAACACTTTTAGCTCCCTTTAAAGCAATTTATTTACAGTTTCAAAACAATGCTCGTCTCCTCCTTTGAGGGTTGGACTAGATGACCTCTAAAGATCCCTTCCAACCTCTAACATTCTATGATTCCTCCATAGGCACCTCTTCCCCTGCTCTTCCCCAGTGTTTTTAGGACGTCCGCTGGGAACGGGTGATACCAAGGTCAGGGCCATGGTCTGAGGTACCTGCCTTGCAGGCTGAGTGTGGGGGACAGCACTGTTGGTCTCTTCTCCCTCAGGCATTGGCTTGTGCAGAGTTTTCTCTGCAGACAAACAAGCCAAAACCATCCCAGCCTTGCGGTTAAAAAGAAAAACCTCCCAGTAGCGGTCAAGCTCTAACCCAACATCAACCTCCTGAGCCTGTCTGCTGCCTGGAACACCTTGACCATGACTGTCAACCATCGCAAGGGGTGATACTGCTGGGATAATGGTCCTGCATCTCCAGGCTGGAAAGAGATGTGGTCTTGGGCTCTCCAAAATGGGTTGGTGGGGTGGAGATGGCTCTCGCTTCTCCCCGCCGCTGAGCTCCCCGTCCCCGCAGGTGGAGTATTTGCTGAAGAAGATCTGCACAGCCATGAACGTGGAGCTGAACTCCTGCGAGCTGGATGATTACCTGTCCCAGGAGCCGCAGGGGCAGGGGGGGCTGACGGTCTGGCAGTTCCTGGACATGGTGAACTCGGGGCGGTTCCTGCGAGGCATCGAGCAGGAGGCCATCAGCATGGCCGTGGAGGAGGTGTACCAGGAGGTCATCGAGGATGTGCTCAAACAGGCAAGGAGCCCGCATGTCCTGGGGCACAAACCCCGTCCTGCCCCCACCCCGGTTTTGATCTCCGTGTCTCTCGGGCGCAGGGCTACCTCTGGAAGAAGGGCCAGCTGAGGAGGAACTGGTCGGAGCGGTGGTTCACGCTGAAGCCCAGTGTCCTGTCCTACTACATGAGTGAGGAACGGAAGGAGAAGAAGGGGAGCATCACATTGGACAAGCACTGCTGTGTGGAGGTACGGCCTGGGCCATGCTCAGCTGGGGGACAGGAGACCCTGGGAAGGGGAACCCAAGAATATGCAGTTTCCCATCCACAAGCATGGGAGACCCAGTCCTATGGCCGAAGAAAGTGGGGATAAGGTAGGGTACAGGGGGGTAATGCCATCCTGTGTCCTCTCCCTGCAGGTTCTGCCCGACCGGGATGGGAAGAGGTGCATGTTCTGTGTGAAGACCTCCTCCCGCACCTACGAGATGAGCGCTTCCGACACCCGGCAGCGCCAGGAATGGACATTAGGTCCGTGCCCACCCTGCGCCCCCTCCCCAGCTTTGCTGCGCCCCCCCCCACGTCCCCACTGACCCTCCCCTTCCCTCCCCAGCCATCCAGACGGCCATCCGGCTGCAGGCTGAGGGCAAGAAGTCCCTGCACAAAGACCTGAAGCAGAAGCGCCGGGAGCAGCGGGAGCAACGGGAGCAGCGCAAGGCAGCCAAGGAGGAGGAGACGCAGCGGCTCAAGCAGCTCCAGGAGGAGAAGGAGCGGAAGCTGCAGGAGCTGGAGCTGCTCAAGGAGGCCCAGCGGCAGGCAGAGATCCTCCTGCAGGAGGAGGAGCAGCGGCGGAAGCAGCAGCACGAGGAGATGCAGAGGACTCTGGAGATCCAGCTGCGGGAGGCTGAGCAGGTGGGTGCATCCTCATGGCGTGTCCTGCCAGCGAGCTGTGTCACTCCTGGGGTGGATGCTTACTTCCCCTTCCCTCGCCCGCAGCAGCCCAGGGGGGCTGGAGGAGCTTTTAGGAGCATGTCCCCCTCTTGCAGCAATGCTGCTGCCACCCATCACCTCCAGGCTCCCAGGGGCTGTGTATGACCCGGGGATGAGGGACAGAGGGGTCAGCACCACCGGGCATGAGATACCCCAAGAGCAGGAGATGAGGACAACCCACCCCCGGGGTGTATGAAGCTGGGGGGCAAACGAGAGGCGAGTGCTAGTGCCAGGCTGGCCAGGGAGCCCACTTCTGACCTCGCAGCCAGCGCTGGCTCTGAACAACGTGGTGTGTCCTCCTGAGCAGGGAAACAGCCTTGCTTTGGAGCTCACTCCATGGTGTGGGAGATGTCCCCATTCACCCAGGGGTGTGGGGGCCGGGGGCCCCTGGGGATGACAGCAGTGGCTCTGCTGGCCACCCGTGCTGATGGCTCCTCTCCCTGCCGCAGGCTCGAGCCTCCATGCAGGCAGAGATGGTCCTGAAGGAAGCAGAAGCGGAGCGTCAGCGCAAGCGCATCCTGGAGCTGGAGGACATGCAGGAGCGGCTCCAGGAGGCCCTGCAGCAGGAGGTGAAAGCACGGCAGGACGAGGAGTCCGTGAGATACGCACAGGCCAGGTAGCACCAGGGCGTCCCTCCTCAGCCAGCCCCACTCCCAGGGGAGTGGCTGGGCACGGGGACATGCACCCCAGGGCAATGCAATGCTCCCTGGGGTACTGGAGCGTGCTGGTGACTTCCCAGTATGCCGACAGGGCTGGGGGAAGCTGGTGGATGAAGTGGCAGAGGGACGTCCTTGCCTCTTCCTCTTCATTGACAGGCTACTGGCTGAGGAAGAGGAGAAGCTGAAGCAGCTGATGAAGCTGAAGGAGGAGCAAGAGGAATATATCATCAAAACTCAGAGGGAGAAGCAAGTCCTCAAGCAGGAGATGGAGAACAAGAACAAGTGTTTGGAAGAGGCGCAGAAGCAGCTGGAAGAAGTGAGAGTGAACAGGCAGCGGGTGGACCAAGATGTCATGGTGAGTGTCATGTCAGGGCCACATCCTTCATGCTGTGAGCCCTGGGGGACTTCCCAGCCCTCCCTGAGTCACCTCCCCACCCTGGAGGACCCAGCAGCTTTGGGGACCAGGCTAGCATTGCCTCGGGGGTTTGCTGAGCTGTGCCATGCGCGGGCACGGGGTGATTCAGTGGCTGAGAAGGGACAAGCGTGTCCTGGTCCAGGGGGACAGCACTGGTGTCCAGAGCGATGTCGGTGGTGGGAGCGTGTGGAGGGGGAAGGATTGGAGGAGGAGCAGACCTAGAGGGGGTTGAGCTGGGTCTCCATCCCAGACGGAGCCTCCAGTCCAGGCTTAGGGAAGGGAAACTCCTGCCTGCAGTCCTGGGTCGGGGGCTGTCGGGCGGCCGGCTCACCCCTCTCCTCCATCCCATCCCAGGCGGCCCAGCGGAAGCTGCGACAGGCCAGCACCAACGTCAAGCACTGGAACGTCCAGATGAACCGACTGATGCACCCCATCGGGCCAGGAGGTAGGAAACCGGCCATTACACCCTCCCCTGCCCCTCCTGAGCACGGCCATGCTGGGGCATGAGCCCAGTCTCCCACCCATCTTCCCCTCTTTGGGGGCACCCGGGGGCTGGAAGGACCCCCATCTTTCAGAGAAAATACCCCAACACCTCTGGCAAGGAGACACCCTGCACCCCTTTTCCTTAGTGAAAGGTCAGTTTGGACCCCAGGTAAGCAATCCTCTTTTTCTGTCCGTCCCCAGACAAGCGCACGAACGTGAGCGGAGGAGGCTTCGCTGGCTACCAACCCCTCCTCTCCCGGAGAGATTCCTCCCTCAAACTTAAGCAGAAAGTGGAGGACAAAGGCAGCGACCCCACGAGGGAAAAGAGCAAGGAAAATGTGAGCAACGGTGGGAACAGCGACACGCCACCGCCTGCGGATGCGGATGCGGACACCATGGCCACAGAGCCCGCCAACTAGCCCGGCAGGATGGCAGAGCCCTGCGGGCAACTGCGGGGCCCAGCACGCCCCTTCGAGCAGACACAGTCAATACAGGCATCTCTGGATGGAGACAAGTGGGGACCAGCACAGAGCCTGTAGGTGACTACAGATACGGCAGAGATGCTCCCATTTTCTTCAGGGAAGGGCTGCAGCTGCGACGTGCCAGGAGGCTCAGCCAGCCCAACGCTGGGGAGAAGGCAGCAGGGCCATCTCCTCTGGGCTGCCCAGGTGTGGGATGTGGACTCAAATCTGCAGCCTCTCTTTTCCAACCTTCCTTAAAAAAAAACAAACAAACAAAAAAACCAAAACAAAAACAAAAAACAAGCCACCAGTGGGGCTAGAGTGCATGGTCCAGGGCTGCAGTTCCCTCTTGGTTTCTACCAGCAACCCTTCTGCAACACCCGCTGCGCCCCTGGGTGCGTGGCTCTGCAACGGCGGCTGCCCCCGCAGAAAGGCCAGGGTGTCCTTAACTACCACGTGCGTTCCCTGAAGGTGCTCGTTAGTCACTGGAGTCACGTAGATGTTAGCAGAAACCAACAGGCAATAAAACTTTTGGAGCTGCTGGCCCGCAGCCCTCCTTCCCCGCGCATCTGTGGCCGTGCAGGCACCAAACCTCCCTCCTCAGCAGCAGGGGGTTTTGGTTCCCAGCTGTAGAAAAGAGCCCGTCAAAAGAAATCAGACGCCACCCGTGGAAAGAGGCTCCACCAGTGGATTTTCGGGTTGGTCTGCGGAGGGCAAAGAGGGACAGAGATCCTGGTGAACTGGCCACAGATGATGAACTCCCCTCTGGGTGGCAGGGTTGGCACGGGGGTATCTTGGGCGGGCCAACACTTCCTTAAGATTAATTAAGTGCTTACATAGGAAGGTAACGGTGCTCTAGGCTTTGTTTAGGTCTTTGCCCTTGGACTGCGAGACTGCCCATGCCAACACCAGGGTTAGTTTTTCCAAGCACTTCCGTTTAAATACAGTCCCATTCACCTGTGACTTTGGGGTCTCTATTGTACAGGGCACAGAGCCCCCCGTCACATACGGGTCCCCTCTGGAAAGAGGCGCCGGTAGCGAGCCCTGCACCAAACCCCGGTTCATGGTTGTCGCGCTGATTAACTGCAGTTCGTTAGGGAGATTACAATCTATTTCCTACTCACGTGGCTTTCAGTGTTTCCTCACCCAGCTCTTTCGCCCCTTCCTCCCCAGTTTTTATGCTGTTTCTCTTTTACAATTATTTCTCATTGTGCCCGCCTGCCAGAGAGGCCATTTCCACGGGTGCCAGCGGCGCGGCTGCCCTGGGACAAAGTGGCTCTGTGTGCCCATGAGGGTGACTGGGTGGCCCCGGTCCCACGCAGCCTCGCCGACGCACAGGGAGGGCACGGGTGGCTGCAGCCCTCGTGGTGATGGCCGTGGTGGCCCTGCAGGGGCTGCAGGTCAAATTGATCACCTCTCCTCTTCCCACCACACTGGGACGCAGCAGGGTGGTCCTGAGCAGCAGTGTGGCCACAACACACCCCATGTGGTCCCCACGCAGATTTGGGGTCCCTGCCTGGCCCCGTGCCATCCTGGTTGGTCCACTTGGACACGGGATACCTCCGCTCCATGCCAGGGCTTCTGGTGGAGCAAGACCTTCCCAACATACTGCGCCGGAGCCTGGGGCTCTGTCTTTCATCGAGGTGTTGGGGGGGCCATGGTACGAATCACTGCAGCCTCCCGGGGTGACCCTGGCAAAGCTGCTCGTTGCTCCCTGTGATCCGCAGGCAGAGCAAGAACAGGGAGGGTGCCAAACTGGTCTCTACTGGGAAGGAAATAGGCTGGGTGGAAATGCACTGATGGGAGACGGCATCCTCCCTCCTCTGCTTCGTTAGCTCAATCTCATCCCTGATCAGGCGTCAGGACAGGTACGTGCCACACCACACCTAGGCGGGGAGGAAAAGGGCCACCACCTCCACCCGTCCCTGTGGCTCCGTGCCACAGCCTGGTCACAAGGGCTCTCGTCCTGTGCACATCCCCCAGGACACGTGGGGCTGCATCCCTGCCAGTGACAGCGTCATCGCTTTCCACCAGCTCCGGGGCTGCACCGTCCCCCCTTAAAGCAGCTCGCCAGAGCGTTGCTTTTGCTCCTGAGAGCTGAGTTCCCATGCAGCAAAAAGCTATCCATTAATTGCCGCAGGCAAGGACAGGCGTGGAGGGAACAGCCGGAACCGGTGTCAGCACCTGCCTTTCATCTGCCGCCAAGTCTGGATGCGCCTGGATCTGTCTCATCCTCCTGGAGCAGCCAACCGAGGGCTGGAGCTTGCTGAGGTCAGCAGTTGATGTGCATCACTGGTGTGCACCCAGGCACCTCCAAGAATAAACTCCTGCAGCAGGATCACAAGGAGAGCTCACGGAGGCGCTGGGGAAGAGCAGCTCTCTGCTGCTCCCACCCTCCCGGCCCTGCACCAGCGTGCGGGGTCCACACACCCATGAGGGTAACGTCACATGTGTGAGCGTTTGCAGGGGCAGACACAAACCTCGATGCTCTCTACGTGAATCTTTTGCAGCCCCAAGCCCACAGCTCTGCCCAAACTCCGCTATCCTGGTGCACTGGCTCGGCGTTCCGCGTTTTCGGGGAGGACAGGCCAAACCCTGGTTGTGGCTTCACCTGCATTAATGGGGGGCATCATCAGAGCTCTGTGCTGCTCCTTGAGTAACTGCAGTGGGGACAGGGCTTTTTAAACCTGACATCACGTACCACATTAGCCACTGCTGTGGTTTACCTAGGGCGTGAAGGTACAAAATTAGCTCCATCCTAGACCTCAAGTAACGGCATCAACAGCAGAAGGCTTGCAACGCCCGCGGCAGGCAGCCAACCTAGCCCTGGGGGGGCAGAAAGCAGTTGGGGGCTCAGACTGGGAAGGGGAAGAGAGCCCCAGAGCTCACACAGGCACCTCGAGCGGCGTGTCGCGACGGACCCATAGCGTCCAACGAGACACCCGGTCCAGCAGAGCTGGTGTCAGCGGCTCTTTGGACCTCAAGTCCCAGTTTTGTTGCCCAAGACAAATCCGTGGGCTGGAGCACACTGGTTCCTGCCTGCCTCCTGCCCAGGGCTGCCCAGTGAGGGCTCGGTGGCACATGCCTGGCTTCGTTTCTGGTCCTGCTGTCACCAAAATCAGGAATAAACCTCGTAACACCAACATAGTGTTAAAAGGTAGGCATTCTTTATTCACAGTGCCAGATGCACGGGGGATCGCTCCTCCAAGCGTGCATACTGCAGATTACATCAACCAAAACTTGCATTATCCGACTACATAAATACGCATCAAATTTCCCAGAATAATCATACATACTCATCATATTTCCAAGAACTAATTACCATATTTACATGGTCATTACACACGCGTCCTCAAACTCCGAGGGGCTCCTTGGGGTCTCTGGTGGTCGTACAGGTGTGTCCTTTAGCTGACCCCTTCTTATAGGCATGCACAGTATTACCTTTGTCGTGGTTTAACCCGGCTGGCAACTCAGCACCACGCAGCCGCTCGCTTGCTCCCCCCTCCCTCAGTGGGATGGGGGAGAGAAACGGGAAGGAAAAAAAAAAAGTTAGAGCCGTGGGCTGAGATAAAGATAGTTTAATAAGAAAAAATAATAATAATAGTAATCATAAGAATGGTAACAGAATATACAGAATGTACAAAGCGAACGATGCACAATGCAATTGCTCACCACCCGCCGACCAATGCCCAGCCCGTCCCAAGCAGTGATCACTCCCCCCGAGCCACGATCACTCTGCCTGAGCTGCGATCCCTCCCCCGTGATCAACCAACTAACCCCCCCCCCCCCGAGCATGACGTTGTATGGTCTGGAATAGCTCTTTGGTCAGTTTGGGTTAGCNNAGCAGGAGAAGCTCAAAAAGTCCTTGAGTAGCCTGAGCACTACTTAGCAACAACTAAAACCATCAGTGTGTTATCAACATTCTTGTAGTACTAAATCCAAAACACAGAACTATGCTAGCTATTATGAAGAAAATTAACTCTATCCCAGCCAAAACCAGGACAACCTTGCTTATGAAACCTTGCTTTTCCTTCTTCATGGTGCAGGGTCCCCAACAATGTCTGGGATGCGACTGAGCACCCTTCCTAACTGCTCCTCAACCCGCTGGCGAGATGGACTGGGGGGATGCTGGGCGAATGGCAGCACATCGTACTGGAACACAGCAACGCGTCCATAGGTGTATCTCACTTCTCTCCATACATACTGTTTGTAGAAAAGAACAAACACTGTTGGGTACGCTGCCGCAGCGAGTGCCTCCGGCCGAGCCACTCTGCCCGTGACAGGGAGCCCAGCGCCGCCTCCGGGGCTTCCCTCTCCGAGACAGGGCCCCAGCTACAGCCACGAACCGGGCTGACACGGGAGGGTTTAGCGGGGGCGCTCCCGGCGAGGCTGCCGCCTCCCCTGCCCTCAGGCCCGCAGCCGGGTCACGCCTTCCCCCCTGCACGGCCCCGGCCCCCTCTCCCTCCACGGCGGTGGGGGCCCGGGGGGAAGGCCGGGTCCCCGTCAGCCGCGGCGGGGAAGCCCACGGGTGCTGGGACAGGGTGGCCGTGACGCCGCGGGGGAACAAGGGCCGCCCGGGCCCCCCGGGGGCTGGAGCCCCGTCCTGAGAGGCCCCCGCCGCGGGGAGGCCCCACCACCCGCCGCCATTTTGCGCCGCCTCCCGCGCCCCTACCCAGCGTGCCCCGCCCGCCGCGCCTACATTTCCCATGAGGCCCCGCGTCCGCCAGGGGGAGAGCGCGGCTCGCGTCCGCCAGGGGGCGCTGCGCTGCGCCGCGCGGCGGGGCGGGGCGGGGCAGGGCGGGCTTGGGCCGTTGCCGTGGTGATGCGGTAACGACTTCCCGGCGGCGGCGATTGGCTGAGGGGAGCTGGGTATGCGGTGGCGTCAGGGCGGGCGCAGTGACGTGAGGGGGTGGGTGGTAGCTGGGGCGCCGGCGCTGGCGGGGGGAGCGGCGGGCCGGGACCGGGGGTCGCCGCGGGAGGTGAGCGGGGCGAGGCCAGGCCAGGCCAGGCCAGGCCTGCGGGCAGGCGGCGGGGTGCCGGGGGGGTGGGGCAGGGGAGGTGGGGACGTGGGGCAGGGGGGCAGCGGGGCTGTGGGGTGGGGACGCGGGGCAGGGGGGCTGTGGGGCAGGGGGGCTGTGGGGGGCAGGGGTGGGGGAGCAGCCGGCATGGGGGGTGTAGAGGCACGGGGGGGGACAGGGGTATGTGAGGGTCAGGGGGTGTGGGGGACAGGGATGGGGGGGACAGGGACATGGAGTAAGGGGCATGGGGTGTGTGGGGCACAAGGGCACGGGGTGTGGGGCAGTGGGGATAGGGGCCTGTGAGGGGATGGGGATATGGGATGGGGGGGAAGCATGGGGTGTGGGGGGACCGGGATATGGGGGGTGGGACGTTGTGAACGTGGGGGGTCCAGGAGGCAGGGGGCTGGGGTGGAGGGGCAGGCTGGGCAGTGGGATGGGGGATAGCCGGGCTGGGGGCTGAGGCTGGGGGCTCTCTGAGGGGGTGGGTTGGAAGAGATGGGGGCACACGGGGGCTCTCTGAGGGGGCGGGGTGGGGTGGAAGGGGCAGGGAGCTCTGGTGGCATGGGTCTGAGTGTCGAGGAGGCAGGGAGAGACTTTGGGGAACAGTGATTTGGAGGGGGCGGGGAGCTCAGGGACATGTCGGTGACTTTAGGGTGCAGGCTCTTGTTCCTGCTTGGGAAATCAGAGAAGACGGAGGATGGGACATGGCTCAAAGGGGGGAGGCTGGTGGGGGGGACAGCCTGCCTTTCTTCTCTCCCGGGGGTGGGATGGCAGAGGGAGAACTGCCCTGTGGCTTTAGGGTACCTGTGAGGGGCACTGCTAGGGGTCTGGGGCTGGAAGGAGGAGAAGCAAGAGGGTCAGGATAGTCCATCAGTGGTGCAGTGGGGTGAGGGGTTGCTCGAGGAGAAAGGATCCAAGCCCTTTTCTCATCTCCGCATTCTGCTGCTCCTGCTTTCCCTGAGATCCCAGATACAAGATGTTTACTTTTTGTGCTGTGCTTTTTCCACCTATAAAGTAGGGGTCGTGCCGCGTTTATTAAATAGTGGCTCTAAAGCACTTGAGAGTCCTGCACGAGGTCACTTGTCCCGCTCTGCGAACGCTCACAGGCGAATGCAGGAAGGTGCTACCTGCATGCTGGCTGGGCTGGGTGTAACTCTTAATTAGCTTTACAAGCGCTTGTAAAAAAATCCCAGGTGAAAGGTAAAGGAGCATGCAGAAGTAGGTGGCAGGACCCTGAAGCAAGAGTCCTAGTTTTCCTTCCCCTCCTGCTTCTCTCCTTTGTTTTGTTCTACCAACCTGTTGCATTTTTTCCTTCCTCCTTGGCTAGCTCAGAGCTCTGTTGTTATAACCAACAAGGATCCTGTTGTTACATTGAACTGTTCCTCTCCAAATGAGTTTTGACCTCCCCTTTCTCATGTGGTCAAAAGGCCTCCTGGCCTCGCTGTACTTCCAAGAGTTTGTGCGTGCTGACTCCACCTCAAGTGATCTTTAACAGCCCTATTTGTCTGTGAGCCAAGAGCCTCCAACCTATTTACAGAAACCAATGAATTAAGGTTCAAAACTTATTTACTAGGTAGGTGTGTTTTAGTGTCCCAGGATGGAAAAATCAAGGCACGGAGAGGAAAAGCAGCTGAAGATGCAGCTTGTCCGTGGAGCAGGAGAGAATACACACCCTCTGTGATGGTTCCATCTATGCTTTTCCCAAAGCATCTGTCATCGGCTGTGTTGTATCTGCGTGGCTTCAAACAGCGTCGCGGTGTAACTTATCTCAGCCTTGGCCACCTTCCCCTTCAGCAGCTGTGCTGGGAGGCCTCTTGCATGCAAGGGACGATCGTTCTAGTGGGAAGGAATTGGTCTGTTGAGCCCCCACGCATTGGGAAAGCCCCTGTGAAGGGGCAAGCAAGCTTTGGACGTGCTGGAGGGCCCTGGCAACGTCCATCGTGGCGATGCAGAGGGATCTGGGCACGGAAAGAGGGTGCAGCTGCAGCCACCCTATAAATCGGAGTCCCAAGGCTGGTAGCAACGTTCATCTCTTGAACTGGTGACCTGCTGGTTGAAGCAGCCCATGTCCCGTTTCTCATTTCTGCTCTGCTTGGCCGTCCTCCTGCTGTATCTCTTTGTGCAAGCTCCCTTGCTGTCTTCAGCAGAGAATCCCTTTCCCCTCCTGGTACAAACGTGCTCCAGGCTGTGCTGAGGTGGGGGTTTTATGCGTGACTTATCATGACCGTGTGTCAGCCAGGGATAAAAGAGGAAGCTTTCAGAAGGGGTGTGCTGGCAGGTTCCCTCCGTGCCCTGCTGAGCTGGTGCAAGCATCGCCTTGTGTGTGATGGCGATGGGGCATGCCCTGGCATTTCGCTGCGAGCAGGACGAGGTGAGCCAGTAATTTAGTTTTAATTCTCTGATCTCTGGCAGCAGCAGCAGCAAAGCACTCTGATCTTCGATGGGAGAGAGCTCAGGGTGTGATTTGTGCGCTCCCTGGGGTGTGATTCATGCCCTCGTTGACAGTGCCGAAGATATGCTTTGTTACTGAATCAGGGACGGGCTTTATTGCTGGTGGAGATGAAGAAAGCCCGCTCCTGATGTGCCGCTAGGGTTGTAATGACTTTATTGTTCCTCGTCAGGAAGGTTAAAGAAAAACTTTGGAGTGTTTAGAAAAACTACCTCCCGTTTTGGGAGGGAGGGGATGAGAAACCTGCTGTATCTTTAACGTCCTGCTGTGAAAGTGAAGTTACTCTGTGCAGTTTTATGGCCCCCACTAAAGCGGAGGGCTGGACGCTGGATCTGTGCTCCTTCCCTCGCCGGCTGACCTTCGGGCAGGCTTGTCTCCGCTCGTGTCTCAGCACCTCTGCCGAGGGCAATGGCTTTCTTCGAGGGGGGGCTGTGATTTTTGTATCACTGACCTCAAGAGAGCGCGATCCTGATGCGAATGATGCTCCAATGCAAGGGACTGGGGTTGGTTTTTTTGGATCTCGCACTCATGCCCTCCCCTGGATGTACCTGGGCTGCTTGGCAGTGTAGGAAACACCCTCCACACTCATGCTAGCATGCCGGGAGCCTCGGCTTTTGGGGCAGGGGATTTGCTTTCTTTTTGCATCCTCTTCTGAGCAGCTGCAGCTCCCAGTGCAGGAGGGCGGGCGGCACTGGGTGGGATTCACTCACTGCCCTGAACTTGCTGGCTTGCCTGCCGAGCTGGCCCTCTCGGCAGGGGGCTGGCGATGCCGGGTTCACTGCCGCCGCTCGGCTGCCTTGCAAGTCATCCCGTGATGGAGGTAGCAATATGAAACGGGGCTTTTCTATTGGGGTGGGAGGAGCAGCTAAGCTGGGGTAATGTCAGGGAGGGTACACGGGTTCAAGTAGCATCATGTTCACAACATCTTTGTTTAATATGTTAGTCCAGTTAGTCTGCATAACTGTGTCTAAAAATAGAACATATTTTCTCTTAAGTCCTCTAGTTCAAAGCCTCATAAGCCAATTTTTTCTCCAGTGTTGGGTCTCTTACTGCTCTCCTGAGCCTGAAATTCATATCAGGCTATTTGCAAAGTTATCAGGAAAACCAAGAAGAGTGAATGAACTCTGTCAAATCCTTAAGTTTCAACCACCCGAGAGGGAAGTTCATTAAAGTTGCAGTCACTTTCTGGCAGCCCCTTTAAGGTGGATTAAGCAAGCTGAGTAAACAAGCCACCTTATGGCCACTGCAGACTTTTTTTGAGCATCAACTTTGTGCATTGTCATAAAAGCTCGGGTTGTCACCTAAATCGGGAATAAACCTCGTTACCACTGTCATGTTAAAAGGCAGGCATTCTTTATTCACGGCACTGGATGCCTGGGGGATCGCTCCACCTAATGTGCATGCCTTACACCTTTTCCATATGATTCATATAGATCAAGTATATAGGTATTTATTTTATTCATATGTATTCAATGTTACTCTCTTTGGTACAAATTTGCTCACTTCACGGGTAAATGATTGCCCAGGCTCAGTTGTCCTTTTCCATCGTTCTCTTTGAGTAGGTGGTATCACTTGGGTAGGTGGTCCTGAGTCGGTGGTCGTGATCTCCCCCTGCCAAAATTACCTTTACCTACTTGGCTCTTCATCTTGGCAGCCCTGGCCAGTGTTCTCAGTCCACTACGTGAAATCGCCCTCCATCATCCTCTTCTGACAGAAACACAGTGTCTATTGTTTCGTTTGCATTAATGATTACCTAGAGAGTAAAATACAGATCAAAGAATACACTGATTCATATACTCAGTGTTCCCAGACTTCTTGTCCAGTTGGATAGGGCTGTACAAGAAGTATAGCTGCATCCATGGTTGGTTGATTCTATCACCCTGGTTACAGGGTTGTCGGCCTCTGGCTGCGGGTGACATAAGGCAAAGGTGACATCCTGATGCTCAGAGCCTGGTGAGGGGTCGGGGCGGTCTCTGCTGGGACACCCGGGGGTTTGCTCTACCTCCCGGTCCAGAGCCCAGGGCAGACCGCTGTGATTGCCCACAGCGGCCGTCCCCCGCACGGCGCGAGGGAAGTCACCCCAGCCTATGGTTTCAGCATGCGGTAGAGGGAGTGTGTGTTTAAATTTCAGAGCTGTTGCTGGATCCAGCCCAGTTCTCCCAGCGGCATAAATATCTGGCCTTCAGCACAGCCGTGGAAATTTGCATTGTGTTCTCTTGCAGATTACTTCGGTTTTCGGCTCTTCGTGCTGACATGGTAACTGAACTGTGGCTTTCGGCGACAGGCAGACAGGGACAGCCGCTCCGGAGAGGTAACCCTTCCCTTTCGCACGCGGGCAATCCACCAAAGCGCTTATCCCACCTATGTTTTTAAAAACTTGGGATAGGGTAGATCCTAGGAAGTGTGCCTTGCTTTCAGCAAGTTTCACTTTCGTCCATGCGCTTATACTTCCTTAAATTTTTAAAATTTAAATTCTGTGCCTTGTTTTTGTTCAGTTTCTAAATACAATCTTTAGGGATTATGCTTAGGAGTATGCTGTGAGTATCATGGTCCGATCCTGTTCTTCTAAGCCGACTGTTACCTTCAAAATACAGGAACATAATATTTTATTATTTCACTGATTATTTTGTTTTACAACTGAAATTGGCTCTTGTAGACTGGGGAGGGCACATGAGATCAGGGCCTGTACTTGAGTAAACAATCATCTAACAATCCGGACACGTGGTCTGGCAGCAGTACCGATACCCTCCGTCGCTGTGTAACTGCCTTACTCGGACGAAGCTGAGCAGGTTACAGCCGAGGTGGGACAGGGGTTTTGAGGAGGTGGTCAGCACAGCTGGGGGGTACGTTGTCCCGTCTGCAGACTCCTCAAGCGATGCCCAAAAGCCTTCGCTTCCATCGCCCTGCACCCACGTAGCTTCTAACGGTGCCGTGGTTGTCTGCGCGTAGGGGGTGGATTTATTTTTTGCCGCAACGCACGCCTGAGGTGTTTAGCTGGACAGAGATGTGGTTTTCTGTGTCAAGTGCGTGCAACTGTTGTGCTGTCTCTGTTCTGGCATTCGAGACATGGGCTTCCAAGGATCTTCGCAGCGCGCGGGGGGGATTTTGTAATGAGCCACATGAGGCTTTGCTGATCAGAAGAGCATTGTTGTACAGAATTGTTTACTGATGTTAATGGTCTCCGTCTTCCTAGCCTGTTGACAAATATGTATTTTTGTACAGTACGTCTTGTTGCCTTTCGGGGAATCTCTTGTCTGTGGCTGTTGAATTATGAACGGGAAATCTGCAAATGTTCTTAGGGACTGAGAAATTAGCACAACAGGAGACTCTTGGGCTCCTTTGTACAGCGGAACCTGACACGCAAATGATTTTTTAATTGCATGAGATGATGTTACAGTGCTTATTCCTGAAAGGTCATTTGCTGCCAGAACCCAGCCTGGCTTGCCCTGACTGTGACATTTTAGAGATGTGGGTTTATTTTGTGATTTGTATTGGCTCCCTTGCTGATACCCACAGGTTTGTCAGGCTGTGCAGCTGCTTTCTCATCAGGTGCTGCAGAGCAATCTCTGCTTTTCTAGAAGTGCCAGTATTCGGATATATACTGCTTATCAACGCTGTGGTAATCTTGGAGACCCTGGGAAAGTCTAGACAAGCAGAAGTGATTTCCATAGTGAGTACAAATGGGATTTTTCTATCGAATGAATTTTTTTTTTTATTTTATACTCTGAAATGCGATTGCATTGAACGCCTAGGAAATGACTTTGCCAAAGCAGGGTTTAGAGTGGAACAATTGATGCCAATATGAAGCCTTTTGGTCAAGGAGATTGTGAAATGCGTCTTCCCCAAAATAATGTTTCGGGATGATGTTCAGTGGAGCCCTGCTGTATTGCAAGAAGGCTTCAGAGCAGAACTGACTCGAGATGTATCTTGGTTTCAAGATGACTTCTTGAAATGCTGTAATATTCACTGCTGTGATCATAGCGTCTGGGAAATGTCTGTGTCCTCCAAGTCTTAGCCAAGAGCTTGTGAACCTCTGAGATCATTTGGGTCAGGTCTTTCAAACTGGCTTTGCAAAAGGGCTCAGACGTGTGTGTCTGTGTCAGGGTGCTTCCCTGGGGATCCCCGTGGACAGGTTCTGCTCGAAAGTGTGGGGTTTGTGGAGACTGTGGTTTGCAGCGGAATCCTGACCGGGGCGGAGGTGCCAGGATGAAAGCACAAGCCAGAAAAGCAAATGTTTCTCATGGTGCTGGGTCAAGCCAGAGCACATCTCTGAGGCTTGTGGATAGCAACAACCAGGTAACGTCCCTGCTAATTGTTGCCCTCATGCATTTTCTGGTTTGCCCTGGCCTGGGAACTGGAACTTGGAATAGCAAAAACCAGAACATGCACATTCAACCCCGTAATAGAGATGTGGGATGGAGACAGGGAACAGTTCTGGTGGTTTAAAAGGGCAGATGGGCTTTCCTACCTAACCTGATAGGGAAGCACTTCTTTGATGGTCTGTTAAGACAAGCTTTACTATGAACCATGCTGCTACCTAATGGATGTCCCCTTAGGAAAGGCTTTGTCCGTCTGAAAGAGAGGACGGGTGAGATGGCTTCAAAATAAGCAGTGGTTTGTGCAGTCACCTCGGTGATGGGAACCTAAGCTCAAATCTGTATCCTGCCTGACTTTTTATGAACTTTTTTTTTAATGCCACTCTTGATTTCATCTTAATGCAAATCTGGAATATTTCTGAAAATGACCAAATCTGCTTTTCACCTTTAAGTGAGCTGTTGGACCTTGAAAGCTGTTAACCCCACGAGGGCGGACGGTCAGAGACCCACATCTCCGCAAAAAATGTGTGGGTTCTCATGTCCGTGGGGTAGGTGTTATGTTGTGGGACTTGGGAATCTCTGGAAAAGGGTCGCTGGTGAGCATGAGCTGGGGGCTGGAGCTGGAGGAGCCCGCTGAGCTCCCAGCAGCCTTGGCTCGCTATGTACCTCTGCTGTTCCCTCCGTACCCCCAGGACAGTGCCAAAGACGTGAGGATGTTATGAAAGGTGCTAATGCTTCGCTCAAGCATTTTGTTTTCTAGGGGCTGAGGCAGAAATCCAAATGGTCAGAGCACACTGCGATCCTCTAATTGGCAGGGGAGCCTTGGCAGGATCACGCCGACCTGATCGCTGCTCGTATCGCTGCTGGAAACACAGGGAAACCTCTGTCCCTCCAGTCGGCTCTTGCTGTGTGAATGTGGCCAAAAATAGTAAGGGAACATCCTTCCCCTCTAGTTCCCTAAGAGGGTGTTGTACTGGTTTGTGTAACAACGTTATTGTAATGTTCTCCACAGTTTTCCATACGGAGAGGTATGGAGTTAAACTCAGACTCCCTCTCTTCTCCAGCTCTGTGGTTGAAATGGAGCTGCAGTGAACACGGTGATTTGTTCTGACCGTTTCGGTGCCTGCGTTCCCAGGCCCTGCTGAATCATCTGAACTTGTGCCTGGGCATAATCGCTCACTGTCAGCTGCGTCCTGGGATCAGAGCGGCGTGGCTGGTGCCCAGGATATTTTGCTAAGGTCTACAAAACCGGTAGCACTTCTCTGGGAGTCCAAGTGTAAGCGTAACAAAGCTTACTGGCTGGTGGATTTTATTTTTTTTTTTTTTTTTTCCCCCCCCTGGTTAGCCCATGGGATATAAAGTCTCAGTCACTGCAAAGAGGAGAAGGCTTGCTACTGTTTCTGTGGGCATTTTCCTGGATCTGGGAGCACTGGCAGCCTAGCAGTAATACTTACTGGCCTGCTGGGTGTTTGGCTCCAGACGGCCAGGCTGCACGCACGCACGCATGATCCAGAGCGATGTGTTGGCCTGTGCTTTCCTGCCCCTCATTGCTTTTCTGGGGAGCTGATTGCCACATCCAAAGCAGGGGTGGACGCTTACTGGTGTCCCAGTGACACTGAGGCTTTTGGCCAAATGACGGCCGTGCTCGCTGCCAGCGGTGCTGCTGTCTGCAGTGACAGCTTGTTCCACTTGCCCCTTTCCTGGTTTTCCATTTAAATGCTGCTCTGAGCCTGTAACGCCCTGTGCCCTCCGTTTGCCTTGGGAAGTGTTGTTGCTGTTCCCATGAGCTCCTCCCTCGTCTGCCTTGTTCTATAATTACTGATGTTCCTGAAACCAGATCCTTCCACATGTCCTGTTCAGGTTTGGGAGGACAAGGGGTCCTTAAGCAAACCGAGTGCCCTGGAGTTAACATGAGGGAGGATTTGGGGAGTTTCGGAAAGCATCAGCTTACCGCGGTTCAGTGGGTTCTCTGAGCCACCAAGCTCCTCACCTTCGGGACGTTAAAGGCAAGGGGAATGCATCTCAGACGGCTTCTCTGGCACTTGCGGAGAAGAAGCAGGGATGGGAAAGCTGGCACTTGTGGGGCAGCAGCAGAGGCTGCTGGAGGAGAGTAAATAGGAGATGCCAGGTTGGGTGGTGGGTGCCTTCTGTGGGCTCAGAGTCCCCTGGGGACACACAACCATCCCTGCAGCGCCGTGCAAGCCGCTCTGTGCCTCTCTCCCAGCAGTGTGTATGCCAGGCTTGCACCCGTGTTCCCAAACCATTGCCACGGCTTTGCAGCCATCTCTGCTGCGCCCTGGGGTGCGGTGGGGATGATCCTCTCTCCTTACCAGACTTAATGATCTTCTCAAATGGCAATGCTCCTGCGCCGTTTCCAGCTCTGAGAAGCCCCAGTGGTGTCACCTTACTGGTACCTGCTTGTTCCCTGGCTGTGGTCCCTGTTGCAGCAGGTCAGACCCATGTGCCCCTCCTGCCCCTGGGTGCTCCGGGCTGTCCTGAGTTGACAGCAAAACACAAATATCGGTCAGCCATTGCCAGGATGGGATGTGCTGGTTTATTTACTGAAAATAATCCTGGAAACTCTTTGTATAGGAATGTACGGAGGGAGAAGATGGTCACAAGCAGCGTGGTGTGCTGACCTGGCGTCGGGGAGGCCAGGCTTGTGAGCGTGACTGCAAACAAGTGTCAAAATCCGTAACACAGGAATAAACAATGACGCTTGGCACCGATGTATTCCTCTGCGCTTCCAAAACATGCCGACTCTCTGAGCTCATGCAGCAAGGAAAGGATCAGGAAGGAAGTGCTGTAAAAGGCCTGGGTTTGTTTTTTGGGGGGTTGGTTTGGTTTTTTTTTTTTCTTTTTGATGATGGAGGAATTGGAGGTATGGGGGTTGACAGGCTTTGCTGAAGTTAGTTCATGAAGCAGGACTTCACGTAAGAGCTACCAACTGTTCAGCTCTTCCCTGCCTGCCCTGCTGTTACCTCTTCTGCAAAAGGTCTCTGTGGAGCCCAGCTCATCAGAGGCTGAAGGGGGCAGGGAGTCCCTCTGATGGAAAGGTATAGATAGGGATGATTCCTCTAGAAGCATTAACCCTCTCCCAGTATCTGCCATCTCAAGATTTTGGAGCACATCCAATGCGTGCTTGGAGCTGCTGGAGCCAGGGACGTCTGCAGCTCCTGGAGGATGACTTGAAAGAGCAGAGCAGCCTGGCAGACCCTCCTTTTGCATGTGGTCATGACTTCATTGCCCAAAGTCTGGTTTGCTTCTGTTTCTGCAATACCTCTTGCTCCCTGAAGAAACCCAGCACAGGCAAGAAAGCAGAAAGTTCCTCTTGGAGCAAAATACCATGACCTGGTTTTGGGAACAGCATCAACTGTGGTGCAAAAAGAGAATAATCCAGCAAGTTTTGTAACCTTTTTAACTTCTTCACCCCCCCCCCCCCCGCCCTCAGTGTCCAGGAAGTGGGTGAGTTAAAACATGTGGTAGATCTATGATTCATTTTGGCAAGCCTGTCTGCTCAAGGCAAGCGAGGGAATCTCCTGCACCTTCTGTCACATGTCCCTGAGTAATTAGCAGCAACACGGTAATAGCAGCTCGGGCAGCACCCTGCTGCTTAGTCAGCTGGGCTTGTACTGGGAGAAAGGCAGACAGCCTGCACAGAGCAGCGTTGGAGAGGAGATCACGGGACCGGACTGGGACGTGGTATAATGTCCGAGCAGATGCTTCAAGGGGAAAAATCTGGCCCTGAGTGTCAGTGCTGGCCAGGGCTGCTGGGAAGGGCTCTTCCTTGCTAGCTCTAGTAGTTTATTTCTGCGTGTAGCCTGCCTTGCGGCCAAGACTTTGAGTAAAGGAGGAAGCACTTGGGTAGTAAGTGCTGCTGAGATCTCATTAACTAATTATTGGGTGTGTCGATCTTTCAGGAACAAAAACAAACATGTTTTCAATGTTTGTCTCTCCTGTTCTGTGCACTTAGTTACCTTTCCTGTATTGCAGCATCTGCTTAGCTCTTATTTGGCTTTTATTAGTAGTAGCTGATGTGTCAGAAGAGGAACAAAAACTGGTACTTGATCAGCAGATGTCGGAAGTGGTGACACAACCCAAGGGACATCTGCAAATGGTGGCCAACAAGCAGCAATCACATTTTTTTAATGGATTCAGTTCAGTTTTTGTTTGTGGATTCAGTATGTGCTGCACGTCGCAGAGCTCTGCTGTACAGACGGCTGAATTCTCCCCTCGCCCCTTCCAAAAGGATTCACTTCTGTTGGCTGTGACCTTGGCTAATATTTTTGTCCGGAGGAATAAAAACGCAAGCCAGAAGCGCTCCCACGGTAAATTGGTTTCCTTTCGCAATTCCTGGTGACCTCTTTTACAGTAACTTTGAACAACCACTTTGAGCGGATCAACTCTGTGATTTGGCCCTTGGGAGGTTTGGACCTTTTATTGGCACTTTGCTTTGCCTGGAAACTCCCGTCTTCCAGGGAGGGATCTCATGGGGTGACGCTCCAGACTGCAACGGGCGCTTGGTCAATCCCATCTGTATAAATGTGTTGGAAACAAATGTATGTTCTCCTGGAGAGAAGTGGGGGCAGGTGTCCTCTCTCCACCCCCGTGAGCACACCCAAGTTACATCTTCTTTGAGCTCCCCCCCAATGAAACTACACCTGGTTTAAAGATGAGGTCCTTCTAATTACGAACACTTCCTCGCTCTGATTTCTGGCTGGCTGGCTGCCAGCGCCCAGGCGTCTGTGTTGAAACACACGTCCCCTTCTTGAGACACTTTGCGTGCGGGACTCGAACACTGGTGAGAAACCGGGCTTCTCCATCACGTCTGTCCCACCACCCCTTCTGCGTATGGACTGTGGGAAAACGGGCACTGCCTTGCCGGTTTGTCGGCTTCTGCTTCTCTGAACTTGGCCCCAAGGTTTACAGCTAATCGGCGATGAAGAGCTCTCAGGCCAAAAGGGTACAAGCTGCAGGCTGATTAACTGGAGGCTTGGATCTTGGTCAGCTCCAGAGAAGTACTGCCTGCTCGCAGGGGGACCATGCTGAAGATTTGTCTCCTTTTAACTGTTGTTCCTGGTTTGGTTAGTTTTTTTTTTTTTCCTCCTCTCATTGCGCCATGTGTCTTCGCCCCATCCCCACCATACGGTTTAGCTTGGCATAGATGCCAGCTCCTGTTTCTAGTAAAGCTAAACCTGTTGCCCGTGCCGTTTGCAGCGTGGGAGCGGGGCAGCCAGCAGGCGTCTGCCCAAGCCTGGAGCCAGCAAACAAACCCATCCTCCACCGGCTCCTGGGAGGAAGGCTGCTGTCTCAGCCAGAGTTACTGAAGCTCCTTGGAATGGGGATTGAGGCAAGGGCAGAACAAGTCACAAGCTGCTCATTCCCATCCTGTGGGAAGAGGAAGGGAAACAGCTTTGCCGGATTCTCTGGAGAAGCTTAGGAAGGAATTCGTGGTCCTCGTCCTTGTTTCTATCCTCTTTCCATTGCTGCCCTGTGACAGCTGCTGAACGGAAAAAGGGGATGGCTATGCCGGGCGGGAATCTCTGCCCTTCTCCCTGCAGCTCAAAGCTTGTGGGCTGTGCTCTGGCGGGTGGCTTTTTAACCAAGGGGAAGAGACTGAGTTATCCCTCCTCTGGGTCTGCCCGCTCGGCAGCTGGATGTGGAGGCGCCGAACGGATGGAGAGGTCCTGGGGTTGAGGTGGGCCCTTTGGCCATCCTCTGCCATCCACGCAGCCATCCCCCGTGCTGGCAGGGCAGGTCCCTCCTCAGGCTCCGAGGGATGGGGTTCGGACCAACCTCTGGGGAGCTCCAGCTTCCCAGGATACCCCGCTCTGAACCGCAAGGCTCGCAGGGGAATGGAGAAGCGTGTGTGAAACCTCAGCAAATCTCTGCAGTCTCTAATGCTGCCGTGCCACTGCCCCTGGCCCGGGGGGAGGGCTGGGGGTCCACATCTCTCCGGGGGCCCTGCCAAGCTGGCTCACTCCACACCAGGGTGCGCAGACATGGCCCCTGCCCTGCCTTTCATCTGGCCTGTGGCTGCCTTGGCCTTTCATCTGCCGAAGGCAGGGGGTGCAGCCCCCCTCCAGTGAAATCAATCCCTTTTTCCCCCTCCTCTCCATCTCCATTGTTTAGAAAACGGGAATGGCGAAGGGAAAGGCAGGTGTGCAAACAGCTCTCGCAGCGTCCCTCTGCCCAGGCCCCGGTACTCTTGGCCTGCAAATTGATATTAGAACAATATATTCAGAGCATTCTGGTAAAAGCTTTTCTCTCTCTGACTCTCCAGCCACTCTCGAAGGGCAGGATCTGAATCCTTATCCTTCCCGTAATGCCTGCGTGCACATGGGGAGCCTTAGCAGGAGCCCAGCATTGCTGTCTGTGTGCATCTCGCCCTCTGCTTTTCCCCTTCTCAGGCCTGCACGCCTGTCTTTAGCCAGACCAACTCCAAGCACAGTTTTAGGGTTGCTTTGGTGGATTTTGAGAAGCAAGGAGGGTGTCACCAACTCACTGCCACCCCAGGAGTACGCGGCCCTGAGTAGACCTGGCGGATGGAGAACAGCGTGCCAGGGATGCAGCTGAAGGAATGTGCCCATATTATTCCCACGGCCACATGCCACGAGGCACCTGGGATGAAGGAGCGGCCTCCATCCACACCGAGGTTAAAGCAAGTGGCCTGTGCTGGATGCCAGAGACAAAGGAGAGCTAATAAGAAGCTCGTTAAGCTGCTGCTGGATGTATTTTCCACTGTAGACTGGTTTCTCCTGCCACAAGCTTCCCCCACTAACTGCTGTTCCAGGCAAAAGCGTTTTCCTGGTGTTTGTACATTCATTTATATATAGCCTTCAAAACTATCGAGCTCGTTACCCTCCATCTCTGATGAATACGTTTTCCTGCCTGTGTGCCATGTCCCACCGTGCAGGATGTGTGAGAGGAGGCCAAGGATAACACAGCCCTTCAATGGTCCCTTAGTGCTCTTGCGAAGGCACGGGAAGGGAACGCTCTGCCCTTGCCTAAGCACCCCTCTGCCCGCTCCTGCTGTAGAGGAGAGCAGGGCAGTCGGGCTTGCTCATTGCCTCTAACGTACCTCTCCTTGAAACAAAGTCGCCCGTCCTGCAGTCTGAATTCCCAGCGTGGAGGGGAAAAGCAAAGCCCCCTCGCCCGCAGGAGACCCAGGCTCCGGTGCAGCGCTGGCTCCGGGGGGTGACTTGCATCCTGGCTTTGCGACGTGTTTGCGTTCAACCTCCCGCTTGCAAGTTTTGTCCTCTCCCTCGACTCTCTTGATCTTGCAGGGGGCTCTGACCTTGCTCGGTTGTCGATGGCTTCCCAGCAAATCCAAGGAGCTGGCTGCGGCTCAAATTCAAAGTGCTGGGCATGAGGGTCTGCTGCGGGGGGGTGGAAAACAAGCCCAGGGAGTCCTGGGTCACTGCTGCCCTCCCCCAGTAAGCCCTGTGCTGTGGCGTGGGCTTGGGTATGGGTCGCAGGCTGTCCTATTGCTTGGGGGTTGGCCTTGGATGAGTCCCCTGCAAGTAGCTGGCTCGCTTTGCTGTAATGCAGGCTGAAGGCGCTACACCAGTTTAACTGCCCTGGTGGAAGCTGGATTTCAGTGGCTTTTCTGATGGACGTTTCTGCACTTAAAAATAGCTCCTTTAAGGAAGCGGATGCAACTCTACATAGGCTGGGCTTGAGATACTACTTACTCAAGCAACAGTCAGTTTAGGAATCGAGAGCTGTAGGTGAACGAGCGCTGGAATGTTGCAGTGTGAGCTGGACACACTGGATCGGGCGAGATCCGTCATGGTTAGGAGGGAGGTGGGAACAGTTCTGCAACGGTCACGGTACTGACGATGCATCGCTTGCATGGTGTGAGTTTTTTGTGGGCTATTTGGGATGGACTAAGGCAAACAAGGAGCGGAAGCGTGTGGCGGGGAGGACGGGGCCGTTCCTCCCACAGGAAACCCGGGATTAAGACACTGGCTGGATTGTGCGGCCGTCGCGATCGTGCTGCTGGCCCCCGTGGCTGAGCCCGGCCCAGCAGCTGCGCGGAGCAACAGCAACACGTTCAACGCAGCGGCTCTTGGCAGAGGAGCTGGGGCCAGTTACAACACGACGAGTGAAAATAAACACCAACGCTGTAACTGGCAGCGCTGTAACGGGAAGGAGCGGGAGTGCAGGGGCCGGCAGGAAGCCATCAATCTTGCAGATGGCTCGCACAGGCCAGGGGCTTTCGGCCACTGCCTGCTGCTGCACCGAGCCCTGCTCCCCCAGCATCTCCCACCCATGGGCACGGAGCCGCTGCACCCTGATCAGCCGCTGCCCTCAATCCGAGCTCTGCCTTGGCTGGGTGGGGATGGAGAATGGAGCCAGCCCTAACTTAATCCTTCCGGTGTTGGCTCTGTCAGACCCCTGTGTTGGCTACCACGGTGACATCCCAGGGTGCTAGCGGCTCTGAGGGACATTGTCTGAGGCAGTGTTTCTGCTATGGGACTTGCAAGCTGGGGAGCCCAGGTCCCTGGATGGCATCTGGGCTGATTTGTGGTCTGGGATCTGTTGGGCTTTAAATACAATTCCGGTGAGCTTTTGCTTCCTTGAGTCCTACAGAGGGTTTATACCAGAGTGCAAAGTGACCTTTAGAAGGTTCCGGGTTCTACTTGGTCTCCCTGGATAAGGAGAGAAAGCAGAGCAGGACTGGCGTGGTTACGCACTGCCCTGCTGCTGAGATGCTCCGCGTTCCAAGCTGACGCCACGCGTGTCTCCCTCTGTCCCGCAGGCTAGCAGGAACAGCCTGGTAGGGTCCATCTCGGATAGACGCGGATGATGCCAGAGCTATGACAGGGATTGCAGTCTTGGCACTGAGGGGTGATCAATTATGGAACAACTACAGGAGGAAGTACCTGAGGTCAGGGAAGAGGAGGAGGAAGAGGAAGAGGCAGTGATGGTGGCAAGCGGACCCCCGGACCCAAGTGGAGGACCAGACAGCTCGCTGCCTTCGAGCAGCTACACAGGTGAGTGGAGCCGCAGGAGCTCGTCTGTCCCTGGAGCATCCAGGCATCCTCCAGGCAGCGTGCTCAGCCTCAAAGGGCAGAGGACCTGCCCGCGGGGGGAGTTGGGCTTGCTTTAATCTCTTCCCCTTGTGAAATAACGCATCAAGAGCTAAGTTACGGCGCGGCTTATTTCTTCCTCTGTGGTCACTGCACAGCCATTGGCAGTGGATTTGGAGATGAAAATTAAAAGGACGGGCAGGTAATATTGTGCCCCAGATGGGATGGGCTCTCAGGGTGCCTGAGAACGCTTCCCTGGCTGCTTCATGATGTCCTCAGTGCAAACTGGTTGTAGGAGCTGGAGGAGAAGGCTTGTTGCTGCTGAAGATGCTCCTCCAGAGCCCCGGGCGTTCCAGCTGGGCAGCCCTGTGCCAGCCGCTTGCCAACTGGGGATTATAAAATTTGCTGGTTGGGTTTCATTGCCTAGACGTGAATGCCAGAGGGAAGAAATCAGCATTGATGTGGAGTCTCTCAGCTGCTGGGCACGCTGGGGGGCACTTTTGGCTCTGTGCATGGCATCTGCCTGCAGCCAGTGCCTGATCTCCGAGGTTAACTGCCCAGATGCAATGCCGGTGGCAGTCTGGGACAGTGCTGGAAATCCCTGGTCAGCCCCATGGCTGGAGGAGTCGGACGCAAGGCTGGGCTTGCGGCTGCTACACAAAAGGACGTATCCCTTCGTGTATTTGCAGACCTTTCGCAGAGCTCCTCTCCCTCCCTGTCGGACCAGCTGCAGGTGGGCTGCGAGGAGGCAGCCTTGGGAGCACTGAACGTGGAGTGCAGGGTCTGCGGAGACAAAGCCTCGGGGTTTCACTACGGCGTGCACGCCTGCGAGGGCTGCAAGGTACGTACGCCTGGGGGAGGGCTGGGTTCAGTGATGCCAGGCAGAGATTAGACCCCACAGCACGCCATCTCTGCAAACAAGCAGGTTTGCAGCAAAGCAGGGATGCAGGATTGAGTGATTGTCAAAAAATAATTTGCAGCCTGTCGAGAGTGTGTGGAGCGTAGAGGCAGGCACACAAATACTGTCTGGGGGAGGCAGCCGAGATGTGTATGGCCCAAGTCTTGCCCCATCATGCTTTATTTTGTAAGGCAAATCCGTATATCCCCACAGGGACCCTGGCTTTGCTTTTAACGATGCTTTCTGTGCTGCAGAGCAGCAGTGAGCTGTGTGTTTATCCCCCTGGGATCACTGGCCACAGATTGGATGTGCCGCTGAAATTCTTTCCCCCACAGCAGATGCCAGCGGGGCTGCGTTACCCGCCTGGGGCCTGCCAGACATTCCTGCAGGCTGGGGCCAGCCTGCAATTTGTGCCTCCATCCCTCCCTGCTGGCTGCCTGCAGTATCACACACACGGTATCCGGCACCGGACCCTGGGCTGCCCTCCACGGTTCCTCCTCTGCAGCCCCCTTCTCCCACCGCATGACCTCTCCTTGAGAGAGAGACTCTGCTTGTGTCGAAGAGCCCCAGAGCTCCTCCTGTCCACCTGGCTGAACCTCTACGAGGTTCCTGGGGATAATAAACCAGCCTGGCCCCAAAACACGGGTGCTAACACTGCTGTTCCCTTGTCCCCCTACTCCACGTCCCCCCCTCCCCGTGCCACCGGCCTGCAGGGTTTCTTCCGCCGGACGATTCGCATGAAGCTGGAATATGAGAAGTGCGAGCGGAGCTGCAAGATTCAGAAGAAGAACAGGAACAAGTGCCAGTACTGCCGCTTCCAGAAATGCCTCTCGCTGGGAATGTCGCATAACGGTGAGTGTCACCGCTGCCCACAGGCCTGGCCAGATGGGTGCCACGGGGCCATCTGCCCTTCTGTGAGGGGTTCACATGGGCAGGCTGTATGCAGCTTGCTTTATCCCGTGGCTCTCTTCTTGCTAGGGGGGATCATCTTTTGAACCCAATGCTTTGAACCTTTGACTCTTCATCCCCTTCTTCTGTACGAGAAGGGGTTGTATATTCCCACCGTGCTGGCTGTTGGCACGTGGCTGTCCCTTGCAGGTTGAACCAGAGGGAACTGGACACGCAGATTGCTTTTCTGTGCTGGGATTTTTAAACTTCAGGTGTAACCATCTTATTCCTGGCCAGGCAGTGTTTATGTGGGAAGCAGAGTTTGTGCGAGAGCCCAGAGGAGTGGGGATGGGAGCTTAGAGTGAGATTGTGTTGGCAAGGGCAGTAATGGCTGCTTCGTGGAGGTGTTGATGCCAGAGGAGCTGCAGCCCTGGAGGAACATTGTGTTGCATAGCTGCAAACCTCTGTGGTGGCAGAGCAGGCTGCTGCCTCCCTGGACACACCTCTTGGGGTCATCCCCAGTGTCCTGACCCACTGTTTCCCCCCCCCGCCCCAACAGCAATCCGCTTTGGCCGCATGCCGGAGGCAGAGAAGAGGAAGCTGGTGGCAGGGCTGACGGCGAGTGAGATCAGCTGCCAGAACCCACAGGTGGCCGACCTGAAAGCTTTCTCCAAGCACATCTACAATGCCTACCTGAAAAACTTCAACATGACCAAAAAGAAGGCGAGGGGTATCTTGACCGGGAAGGCCAGCAGCACCCCAGTAAGTCTCCTCCCCCGGGGCAGGTGGGGTTGGCCATGAAAGAACACGGGAGGCTGTTCTCTGGGAGACGCTGCACATCTCCCTCCTGCTGTAGCTGTTCCACGTGCACCAGTTCCCAGCTGCAGCCAGGTGGGCTCCACACGTCCTGCCCCTCGCTGGGAAAATTCCCATTGCTCTGCAGCCTTGTGCTATTGTGGGTGGGCACAGATTGCCCGGGTGCTGACAGGCAGACAAATGCAAGTGTCCTTGGCAGAGCCAGTATCTCGAGTCCTTGCGGCAGGTTCCTAACCGCTCACTTCTTTGTCAAGCAGCCTTTTGTGATCCACGACATGGACACCTTGTGGCAGGCAGAAAAGGGGCTGGTCTGGAAACAGCTGGTGAACGGCATTCCCCCCTACAAGGAGATCGGGGTGCACGTCTTCTACCGCTGCCAGTGCACCACGGTGGAGACTGTGCGGGAGCTCACGGAGTTCGCCAAGAGCATCCCCAGCTTCATAGGCCTCTACTTGAACGACCAAGTGACTCTGCTGAAGTACGGAGTGCACGAGGCCATCTTTGCCATGCTGGCCTCTATCATGAACAAGGATGGGCTGTTGGTGGCCAACGGGAACGGCTTTGTGACCCGCGAGTTCCTGCGTAGCCTGCGCAAGCCCTTCAATGAGATCATGGAGCCCAAATTCGAGTTTGCTGTGAAATTCAACGCGCTGGAGCTGGATGACAGTGACCTGTCTCTGTTTGTGGCTGCCATTATCCTGTGCGGAGGTGAGCGGGCGCTCTTGGCCGTGCGAGTCTCGGGAAGAGTTCTCCTATGCTTAGAGGTGGTTGGGGCTGGGCTGGGGGAGCTGAGCTGCAGCTTGCCCTGGGATCAGCCAGGGGTGTCTTACGGGGATGAGAGAAGAACTGAACTGTTCCAAACCCAAAGCTTCTACCTGGCGGCGACGCCTAGCAAGCTTGGACCACGAATAAGGAGTGTAGAATTGGCATCTCCTTCTCATACGTTGCTGTGGGATATGTTGTCCAAGGGCACATTTCTCCCCTTGTCTAATTGATGAGGTTGGAATCACGGTGGGTGGGTTACAGTCCCCGTCTCCCTTTCCCCAGGAGGAGCATGTGCTTTGGAGGGCTACACCCTAACACCGCAGCTACCGTGCTTCCTCTCCACAGACCGTCCTGGCCTGATGAACGTGAAGCAGGTGGAGGAGATCCAAGACAACATCCTGCGAGCACTGGAGTTTCACCTGCAGTCCAACCACCCGGATGCCCAGTACCTCTTCCCCAAGCTGCTGCAGAAGATGGCTGACCTGCGGCAGCTGGTGACGGAGCACGCCCAGCTGGTGCAGAAGATCAAAAAGACGGAGACAGAGACATCTCTGCACCCGCTTCTGCAGGAGATCTACAAGGACATGTACTAAGGACCTGTTATTTATGAGAATGAAGCCATGGATTCCCATCGAGACTCTTTGTACAAAAACAAAGAAAACCTTTCCCCATGTCTTCCATTTCTTCTACTGGAAACTCTTTTCTACGTGACCCTGACGTACGGTACATAGGGCAAGATGCCGTAAGGTTTTGCAGCCGCCACCTGCTAGGCCAGGGCTTCCGTTAACACACACTAACAAATTTACAAAGGCAAATCATAAGCTACTGTTTCCGTTACCTCGGCCCAGCTTTTCAGCTGCTCTCCGGGGCCTCTGGAGCAGCCGGCCGGTTTACACGGCCCGGATGATGGGGTTCCTGCAGCAGCTTGGGAACGGTTAGGGACGCTCTGGTCATTAGGAGACCTGAGCGCGGTGCGGGTATCTGGCAGGGCCAGCAACAACACTTGCAGCGTGTCTTTATTTTCTTTCTTGTATTGCACTCCGAAGATGTAGTCCTGAGCCGTGAAGTCTAGGACAGTGTAACGAAAGGATGTTTCTCTCTTTCCCAAAGAAAAGCCAGATATTTGAAGACGGGTAGGGCTGTCCTAGCAGAGACCCTCAGCTTCAGCCCCCCCTCGCTGTGTGTTCCTGTCACCCAGAGGGACTGTGTGATCTCCGTCTTCCCCTGAATGCTGTGGGGGAGCCCTTGCTCCCAGTACCCCCATTTCAGAGGGAACCTGCCCCTTGGCACCTCAGTATGAGAGAGGGAGGGATGGGGAAGTGGGAGAGAAAGGGCTTGACTCATACAAATTCACTTCCAGAGCAAAGGCCAGAATCTGTTTGCTTCCCCAGGCTTTTCTGCACAGACAGGAGTTACCAAAAAGCTCTGTGCAGGGCCAGGGGCAGGCATGGGACTGGTCGGGGTTTAGGTGGCAGGGCTTGCGGCTTGTCCTGCAGCTCCCTTCCCAAGCCCCGGGGGGCTCTGGGGGTCTGGCAGGGCAGTGCGGGCAGCAGAGGCTCCCCAGCAGCACGGCTCCAGAGCAAGCAAAGCCTTCAGCAACCCAGCAAGGGGAAAGCAAAGCCACGGCCAGCCCACAGCACTTGTGATGCTGAAAGGGCATTGACCTGCCAATGCCCTGCCTCAGTTTCCCCTCTGTGAAAGGAAGTTCTCTGCTCAGAGGGGGAGCAGGAGGATTGATTAGTGCATTGGTTGCAAAGAGCTTTGCAGCTGTAAAACACAGGATAAATGCCAAGTATTTATAAAAGGGAGGGGAGAGGGTGGGATGCTCACAATGAGCAGGAGCTTCCCAGCGAGCATGGCCGGCTCGGGGAAGCTGCCCTGCCCTCCTCTGCCACCTCCCGAGTGTGGGCACAGCTCCAGGCTTCGGGGTCTGCCTAAACCCAGAACCTTTCTGGGACTTTACCTCGCGACTTCTCGCAGCTGTAGTGAAACGCCACGATGCTGCCTGTGCCCGGGACGGGAGCCCTGCCTGGGGGGGCTGTGGCACCCGGGCTCTGGGAGAGGGGACGGAGCCAGGAAGGGCTCAGTCCCCTCCCAGGGCAATGGTGTCTGGCCTGAGAAGCAGCGCTTACCCGTCTGCAGCTCATGGTCCCCTGCGGCCTGAGCAGCCTTATTAAAACACTGATATTCCCAAGGAGGGGTCGTGGGAGCAAATCAGTTGGTTTTATTTTATTTGCCTCCTCTTCAGGGTAGCAGGTTTCCCTGGTGCAATAATTCCTTTAAAACCGAAAGGGGAACAGCGCTGGGCTTCCCCTCCATGTCACAGGGCTGGCCAGTCCCAAACCTGCCCCTGCTGCCGCCCTCCAGCTCCTTCCCGTGCCTCAGTTTCCCTGCCCGCTGCCCGCCCAGCCCCTTCCCCTCCCTACCTCGCAGGGGTGTGATGAATTACCATTTCTAAAGCACTTTGAAGCCCTCTCGGGGAAGGCACCAGCGTGTGCTGGACGGCGCCCAGGGGCTTTGTCCTTCCCGAAGCCCCGGTGGCATCCCCTGCCGCGGCCGGCACACAGGACTCGCGTTCTCATCACCTGGGGAACTTTTTGCTTTTCCTTCCTCGACAGCGTAACAACCCTCAAACTGAAATGTATATTTTTGCTAGAAGTACAAACCTCCAAGTGTTTTTAATAATATAAATAGTGTCCACAAACTGACTTGACTTTAAATAAATCTGAACTAAATATTTAAGAACTTTTTAGCGTCCAGCCTTTCTTTGTGGGATTTCTCTCCACCCTTGGGAGGGTTTTCCAGCAGAGGCGATGGGATTTGCTGGATTTGCTGTGATTTCCAGGGATTTGCCGTGATTCCCCGGGATTTGCCGTGATTCCCCGGTCTCATAGATGCTGTGGTTTTCCTGCCGGCCTTGCCCATCAAACCCGAAAGCAGCGAGAGCCGGTCGTGAGCAGGGTCCCAGCCTCTGAGCCGAGCATTCCTTGCCCCAAATCTTCGCCGTGGCCCTTGTTGCGGGGTGAAGCTGGGCAATGAGCCGAGCCTGGCCGGTAGCCACCTCAAGATGGGCCACGATGGGCTCAGGAGCAGCCCGGCCATGTGCTGGCTCCGGGCACTGCTCTTGGCCGGGTCCGAGCACCCCGGCGTTTGCGGGGAGCAGCTGCGGGGATTTCCCTCCCCCCCCCGCGCGCCCCGGTTTCCCTCTCCCCCCCTGCTCGGGAGCCCCCTGCCGTTGCCCCCAGCCTTGGCCCAGCAGCCGGGGCGCAGGGAGCCGCCGGGGTCCCCGGGGAGCGGCAGGGCGGGGGTTAAAGCCGCTGGGGCTGCCGGGCAGGTGACGGTTACCTGGGTGGGGACCGGCTGCGCCCACCGGCCCATCCAAGGCCATAAATAGCCCCGAGAGGTCACCCAGCCCTCTTGGCTGCCGGGGAGGAGATGGAGCCGGGCTCGCTGGTGGCATCTGGGGCGCTGAGGGGCCGGGGGGGCTGCCCGAGACCCCTGTGCAGGTTAGGGCTTGCGAGGCGGCCGGGAGCGGCTCTGGGGGGAGATGGGCTGGAGACGGGGTGCGAGCCCCTCGCTGGGGGGGCAGAGGGTGCCTTGTGATGCCTTTAAATTCCCCCCCCCCCCGCGCCCCTTTCTCCTGGAGAGTGAGGGGCTGGAGGGGACAGACCCCCCCCTCCTCCGGCTGCCCCCCTCTCCGGAGCTGGGGTCCCCCCGGCCGGGCACCCCCTTCCCCCCCAGCCCCAAGCCCCGGACTCCTTCCCCTTCCCGTGCCCACACGGGGAGCCGGGGGCTGCCCCAGCCCTCCGCCCTCCCCTGGCTTGCCTCCATGCTTCCCACAGCCCCGGGGGGAGCCCCCCAGCCTGGGCCGGCCCAGCCCCAGGTTTCGTTTGCTTTGCAATTAGCCAGGAGATAAGGCTGGATGGGGCAGGGAGCGCTGGGATGTGCCCTTGGCGAGGGCTCCTGAGCCCAGCCACCAGCCTGGGGGTTCCAAAAGTATGGCCCCATCCAGGCAAAGCTGGTACCCAAGGGGGGGATTTTGGGGTGGCTGGGGGAGCGGGGCTGCGGTGGAGTCTGACCCTGGCCATGTGGCTTCTCCGGCTGGCAGGAATTTTGCCCGTGGATCCTGTCGATGGGGCCAGAACTGCCGCTTCTCGCACGACCAAAAGTCAGCCCAGATCTGCCGGTACTTCCAGAGCGGGTTTTGCAGCTACGGAGAGCGGTGCGGGTAAGGGGCAGTGAGGGGGGGGCCTGATGCCATGAGGATGGGCTGGGAGCCAGGAGGTGCCATCCTGGACTGATGGGACCCTCTGTCTGTCTGTCCCTGGATTCCTCCAGCTACCAGCACATCCAAGAGGAGCTGGTGCCAGCGGGGACCCACTACGACCCTGTGCCCCCCAGCCGCTGGGGCTTGGAGCCCCGCAGTGTGCCCACGGCAGTGACCCAGGGCCGGCAGGGAGCCCGGTGTGGCTCAGCCCACCCTGTCCCCAGCAGGACGCACGTGACCTTCAAGTTCCCCAGCACAGAGGTTGAGGAGGAAGAGAAATACAAGGAGAACATCCCAGCACCTGATAACGTCCCCCATGGGGCCACCAGCAGAGAATTTCTCCCCACACAAGATCGGGGTGCCTCAGGTAGGTGCTAGAGAGCCCGTGGACCAGCAGGGCTGAGGATACTGGGGAGGGGGCGGTGTGTGTGTGTGTCACGGTGAGAGCATCCTGTGCATGTGTCTGCCCTCAACCCAAATCCTCCTCCATCCATCTCTGGGCAGGGCCCAGCTGGGGTTGCTGGAAGCTCTCCTAGCAGCTTTTTTAGGTGGGGACCTTAACTGCTAGGCCTGTGCCCTGTGAGCAGCTAGCCCACCCCTCTGGTGATGGGGTGGGATGCGCTTTTCCTAAGAGCTCGCTTGCCTGCAGGCTCCCAGCCACAAGGGCTGGGACTGGATCCAAATCCTCCTGACACCAGAGAGGCAGTGGTGGAGACAGCGACGTTGTCGGACCCTGCAGAGGTGGGCTTGGGGGTCTCCTGCATCCGGGTGGCCCCCGTCACCCCGCATCGGTCCCCTAGGCTGGGGCAGTGATGGAGCCGGGGGGTTGCAGTGCCATGCTGCTCTGCTTGCAGGTCCCCACAGAGCCGGGTGCTGCGGCAGCCCCAGTCCCCATCACGGTGCTGAGGGCCCGGAGCGAGGCCGTGGTGTGCGGCATCTGCATGGACCGGGTGTACGAGAAGCCGCTGCCGGAGGAGCGGCTCTTTGGGATCCTCCCAAACTGCAGCCACGCGTACTGCGTGGGCTGCATCCGCAAGTGGCGCCGCAGCCGGGACTTCCAGAGCACGGTCATCAAGTGAGTGGGGATGGGGACACGGCAGGGTGGTCACTGTCACCCCTTCTGCACCCCAAAATCCTTCCTTGGGTGTGGCAAGATGTAGCTTCAGGATTGGAGGGACTTGGGAGCTGTGATGGGGATGGGGGATGCTGGTGGTGGGACCACCCAGCATGGGTGCTGAGCCTGTGCTTCCTGCTCCGTTTTTCGGAGACCCACCTGCACCCGTTACCTTCACCCAGGGCCTGCCCAGAGTGCCGGGTCACCTCCAGTTACTACATCCCCCACAAATACTGGGTCTCAGACGTGGGCGAGAAGGAGAAGCTCATCGAAACCTTCAAGGCGCGGACGGGGTGAGTGCGTGGCGCTGCGGGCTCTGTGCTGCTCCGAGACCTGCGCTCACTGCTGGGCTTTGAATCCCACAGGAAAATCAGGTGCAAGTTCTTTGTCCGGAACTCCGGCCGCTGCCCGTTCAAGTCAGACTGCATCTACCTGCACGAACTGCCCGCCAGCTGGCAGCCGCGACGCAGGCGGCAGCGGCCGAGGATGCCGGTTGTAAGTGGGGGCAGCACAATCCGGGGGGGGCTGGGGCGCTGTGCGGCTCGAGGCCGGGGCTCATCCTCCCTCCTGTGCTGCAGGAGTTCAGCCCTTCTTCCTCGGAGAGCTCTGACGAGGAGGATGAGGAGCTCCGCATGCTGGAATGGGCTCTCACCCTGATGGAGACAGGCTTGCGGTACTCCAGTTATGGCCCCGAGATGTTCTTCAGTGACTTCAGCGACTCCGACTAAGCCATGGGGTGCCCCACTGGGCCTGGGTGCTGTTGCTGGCAAGGAAACGTCTTCTGGGAGGGGGAAGCTGCTCCCAGTGGTGGTTTGGGGTGGCTGTGGGCATGGAGGGTGTCGCAGGGCTGGGGTGGGATCCCCAGAGGGTCTCACATCCCTGGGAAGCCCCGGGGGGGTGGCAGAGCCACAGGGGCCTCAGGGCAGTGGGGCACAGCACCCCCCCTTTCTCTTGCCCTCACCCCCTTGGTAGTGCAGTGCTCTGCACCCATGGGAGATGGGGGGGGAGGGGGGGGCCGGGCTGGGTGCTGGGGGGCAGTGGGGGGTTTTAATGCACACAGGGCCGGAGCAGCGGGAGCCGGGAGCCTGTGGGCCACTGTTTTAAACTGGTTTTAGCCAAATCTGGAAACGATTTAATAAAAAAATGGGCCACTGTTTTAAACTGGTTTTAGCCAAATCTGGAAATGATGAAATAAAAAAATGGGCCGTGTCAGGGCTGGCTGCCTGGGGGCTCAGTCCGGCGGCGGGGGGATGCACCCCACCCCCCCCCGGGGGAGCGAGCCGGGGGATGTTAGGGTTTGGCTTTAAGAATTCATTTGCATAATGTGTAAATTTTGTATGCGGGGTTGTTTTGCATACGCGGCGCGCTTTTCAAAGGGGCGGGGCCGAAAGCGGCGCGCGCGCGCTGCCGGGACCGGGGGTGGTGCGTGCGGATCCCGGTACCGGGCAGTGGCACGGTAATAACCGGGGGGGCTCCGGGGCGGCGGGCGGGGGGGGGTTAGTGCTGCTCTGCTCCCCGAGGAGGGGGCCGCCAGCAGCACTCGGGGGTCTTCCCTCTCGGTCCCCCCGGGGAGGGCAGCGGGGAGTTGAGCTGGGGGGGAGGGGAGGGGGAGCTGCGACCAAAGCAGTTTTTGGGGGCTCAGAGGAGCTCCCGGTGCCCTGGCCCGGCCGTGATCCTCGGTGATGCTTCTGCATCTTTGGGTGACGAGGATACCCGCGGACCCCACTGCGCGCAGGTAAGGGCAGCCCCCGAAACTGCAGCCGGTGAGGGAGGACCCTGGGGGTTGCTCCAGAGCATGGCTGGTGGGGTCTTGGATGGGCCGATCCTCCCCGCGTCCTTCTCGGGGTCACCCAGGTCCCTGATTTTCTCATAGGTGTCCGTGAAGCCCCCACCAGCAGCGATGGAGCCCCCCTACCTGCCCTGGCTGCAGAGCCTCGACAAGCCGTGCCGCCTCCTGCTCCATGCGCTTGCCACCGGCTCCTCTGGGACGCTGGCCGCCCTCCGAATGCTGCAGCGGGTCCAGGCCCACGAGGGGCCGGGGCAGGCGTTTCCCTGGCAGGCCTTCACCGCAGCCCTGTGTGCCGAGGAGCCCACGCTGGAGGGGCCGGAGGGGGCCCTAGCTGTGTGAGTCGGCCCTGTTTCCAAAACTCCTGTGGTTTTTTGGGAGGTTTGGCACGTCGGGTGCCCAGTTCAGCACCGTGCATCCTCTTTCCCCCGGTGCAATGTCCATACGTGAAGGCAGGATCGTGGCAGGGACCCGTCGGTCTTCCAGCTTGTGTCTCCAAAAGCTGGTGAAGGCGTTTGCTGCCTCCTCTCCCTTCCCAGTCTCGCTGGGCCCTGCTCCGTGGGGCAGGTTGGCGATAAGGATGGGGGCCTTGCTCTTGACACATCACCGCTCCCTTTTCTCCCCTTTTCCAGCAAACCACGTCTGCTGCTGCTCCCTGTCGTGTGCCAGAGAAACCTCTTCTCCCTTCTCCTTGTGGTGCAAGCCATGGTGCCTGGGGGCTGCCTCAGCCGGCTGCTCCAGGCCATGGAGCAAGATTCCCATGTGGATCACTGGGTGCAGATGCTGGGAGCTCTGCTCCGGCAGGGACCGACGGGAGGGGAGCGCTCCCCACCTCCCATTCCTTTGTCATCCACATGCCAGCAGCAGCTTAGGTGTCTGTGCCAGAAAATTGCCCAGAACAAACCAGAGGGGCAAAGAAAATTGAACTGGTGCTTCAGCAAGCAGCCCGGTGCTGCCGGGGACATGGCTGACTCGGTGCCTCAGGGTGGGAAGCGCAAGAAAGCGTTGGAGGAGAACCTGGAATTGGAGGAGGAGAGAGAGGGGAAGAGGTTGCTGCTGGAGGAGGTGGCATTTGACCCCCCAGGAACCCAGGAGGGTGGGGATGCGGCAGGGGTGGAAGAGGAGGTGCCTGAGGAGACTTTGGGGCACAGATCTGCTCAGAGCCCGGCCGGAGCTGCTCTGGAAAGCTCCCAGGAGGATGCAGCTGAGGAGCCCAGGAAGATTTCCCAGGCAGAGCTGGCAGCGGAGATCCAGTCCTTTCTCCAGGTAGCGGGCAGGGGTTGCTTTCCCCTTCCAGCCAGTGAGCCTTTGCAGTCTGATTTCTGTTCCTTCACCTCGCTTTCCGCAGGTGCATGGACCGAGGCTGAAAATGCTGCTGCAGAAGGAGTCCGGCGTAAGTGGTTGCTTCTGTCTCTCTCCTGGGGTGATGGTCTGAAGGGGCTTGTGCCAGGGCCTCTGGAAGGGATGGGAGAGGAGGTGGGTTTCACAGGGATGGCTGCAGGGGGATAAAAAGCCCCGCTGCCACCTCCTCTGGGCTTGGGTAGAATACCTGCCTCCACCTTGCAGGTATCTCTGTGATGGGCAGCCTGTGGAGTCGGTGCTGGCCAAAGCAGGGGGGGTGGTAGGGAGGAGAAAAGCCCTGGAGCTGTGGTTTTTGGGTTGGATTATTTGGGTGTTACTCAAGGACCGTGTTTCCCTCCAGCACTCAGAGCTGAGCATCCCGCCCGAACTCCACATCCTGAACAACTGCTCTCCTGGCCAGGTGAGCCTCAGCACCCTCGCCGCAACCGCCGCTGCCACAGAGGGTCTGCTGCTGTCCCTAACATCCTTGTCCTCTGCTGTCCCCAGCTCGAGGGGCTGTGCTCCTTCCTCCAGCTCTCCATGTGCCCGGAGCACCTCCTGGTGCGTTTCTGCGGCTGGTTGCTGGCTCTCACCCCCGACCTCAGCTACACCAGCGCAGCCATCCTGGCAGAGCAGCTCTTTCTCAGGCGAGTAAGTGCGGGGGCAGAGGGTTCCTCCACCCCATTTCCCTCGCCGCCATCCCCATCTCCTGCCTTTTCTGTCCGTAGGTCCTGTCCCTCACCCAGCCGCCTTCCCGCCACCTCATGGCTGCCCTCGCTTCATTTTGCTCCAAGTATTCCCAGCCCTTCTGTCGAGTCCTGGTGGCTACGGTCCTGCAGGAGCCGGGGGAAGGTGCGATGGGCTCGCAGGAGGCTTGGCTTGTTCTGGGAGCCGGAGAGGGGCTGTGGGCTCCATCCAGCAGGAAGGGAAGCCCCAACTGCAGAGTGCTGTCTGCTGGGAGGCGTTTATCACCCAAAATGCGTGTTAGGAACCGCAGAGGGATGGTGCTGGTTTTATCTGGGCAGGTGAACGCTTGGGAGTTAGGATGGGAGATGGGTTTACGGATGCTGGAGATGAAGAGGGAGGCCAAGCTGGTTTCCAGCCTCAGCTCTCCCAAAGAACAGCTCCCATCCCCCCATGGGCTTGGGGATCCCTGACAGCTCCTAATGCTGGGGCCAAAACTGCCCCAGGGTGGCACAAGACGAGGGTCTTGCATGAACCCCTGCCGCAGTAGCATCCCCTTTTCCCGGGTACTGGTGCTAATTAATCCAACTGCAAATGGACAAAGGAAAACTGGATTACCCTGAACAGTAGAACGGGGCGCTATGTGGTTTCTGGGTGTTGTGACTTGGATGTACCCCTGTGGGAAGGGGTGCCAGGAAGGGTCAGGCACATCCCCGTGGACTTGGCAGCCTCTTGGAGGCTCTTTTCCCTTTCTGCTTTGCCCTTGCAGGTGCTGAGCAGACCAAGCTGGTGTGCGAGCTTGTGGAGGAGTGCCTGGAGCCAGACGGTGTGAGACTGGTGTTAAGGTGAGAGATGACAGGGGTGACAGCTCCGCTTCGGCCCTCATGCCTGCCTCGATGGGTCTGGCTGCTCGGGAGCGCCAGCGAGGCTGTGTGAGCATCACACCTCCTCTTCACCGTCCTTTGCAGCCAGGTCCTGGAGGCGCCTTTGTCAGAGAAGCTCCTGCCAGTGGTGCAGGCCGTGCTGGGGCGGCAGGTGAGGGGACACCCCTTGTCCCCCCAGGTTTCTTTGCCAGCTCCAGCAGCGCTGGGGCAAGGACCGGCTCTCTCCTCCCTGCTTCTGGCTCTCTTCCAGGAGGTGCTGCCCCCTGAGCTCTTCGATCTCCTGGTCCTGACTCTGTGCCGGCAGGCCCCAGCCTTCGCCAGCTCGCTGAATTACGCCAAGCTGGTGATGGCCGTGCTGACCATGTACCAAAGCCAGGTGAGTAAGATGAGGCTTGTGTCCTGCAGATCAGCTGGTGAGCGGTCAGCCAGGACCACAGCTGGCCCAGGACCTTGCCCAGGGGTCTCGTGTGGGTTCCTGGCAGTGCAGCGCTCTCAGCACCTTGCTCCTCTCCGTCCCAGGTCACCCCAGCCCACCGGAGCCGTCTGGCTGCCGCTCTGGATCAGAGCAATGCAGCTCTGAAGAAATCGCTGCAGGCTGTGCTGGAAGGAGCCAGGTGAGATGGGTGCTGTGCCCTCCAGGCTGGGGACTCTCTTGTGGCGGACGCCAGCCTCCATGCTCCTTGTCTGCCCCGGGTGGTGGGAAACCACCGAGGACCTGCAAGAAGCTGTGTCGGAGTGCGGTTGGCAGCAAGTTTCCCTTTTCTTGATTTCTCTTCGCTTTCTCTCTCCTCCTCTCAGGTGAACACCAAAGGGAACCGCAAGGCAATGGCTTCCTTGGGTTGGAAGATGTTCATTAGGTGACCGTAGCTGCAGCCCAGTCCCTCACTGGGGTTCGCTACCAGTACGACGGAGACCCAGCGAGCGTGGGCTGTGGCACACAGACTGCCCATGCCTCTGCCCCAGGCCTTGCAGCGATGCCTCGTGCTTGGCCAGCCTGGTTTGAGGTGGGCTATTGCTGGGTGACACCATCCCAGCCCCACGCGCACCCTGGGGTTTGATGATGAGGGGTTTCTTGATTAAACAATGAATACATTTCCAGTCAGCTCTGTGTCTGGCGTGTCTCTGGGCTGCCTCAGAGCCTGCTGCCACACTCAAGATGGCAGCTCCCGCCTTCCAGCCTGCCACGCTCAAGATGGCGCCTCCCTCCCCGCCTCTCCCAAGATGGCGGCAGAGGAGGAGCTGCGGAGGGGCTGGGCTGCAGGATGGCTCAGGGCAGCTGCTCTCCTCTCCTCTTGTCTCCCTCTCCTCTCCTCTCCCAACCTCCAGTGGTGCGGGCACCACCAGGCCCTGGATTGCCCCATATTGGCACTGGGCCCACAGGTGTGAGGGATGGCCGGCTGTGCATCACCTGGAGGGGGATGATTGCTGACTTTTGTAGATGTTTTGGGCCCAAAAGGTAGCTTTTTTTAATCAGGAAAACAAAAAATCCATTATTTTTGCATTATCGATGGATTAATGTCGGCACACAAGTACCTGAAGGATGCCTGAAGGTGGGCTGCAGCAATCCTGGGCCCAAGGCCAGCTGCCATTTCCCCTTGGAGAAGAAACACCCATTTTCCCTGTATGTTCCCTTTTTAATAAAGGGTTTTCCATCGAGTAGGTCCGCACATTACCCAACCAGGGAAGAAGCAGAAGCCCTTCTCTGCTTTCAGATCCCCTTTGGCTTGATGAGGAGGCTGGATGGCGTGATGTCTCCCACCCTGTGCCAGCATCTCTGATAACTTTGTAAATCTAAAGAGCTTGACTGAGCATCCATGTGTCTCATCAGTCCAGTTTGCAGGTGTCTCTACTTGTTTTAAGCCACCACTTAAAAAGTGGTGTGGTGGTTTGACCCCAGCTGGATGCCGCTCTATCACTGCCCTCTTTAACCAGACAGAGGGGAGAAAAGTAAATCAAAGGGCTCATGGGTCGAGATAAGGAC
>BOSO01010545.1:446-34021 GCA_018403395.1 Gorsachius goisagi | reverse complement strand
GTTCACTAAGTGTCCTTGATTCTTCAGATATCCCACAGCAGACATCCCTCTGTCAAGAACAAATGGGATGATCATTTGGTATTACAAGAGGTTGTGGAGGAAAGTTGGGAATCTACAAAATACTGTCATCACTGTGGTGGATTCTGGAATTTTTGTAGTTAACTGATCTTACTCCATGTGCTTGACAGATTGTGGCTGTGTCCATGGTGTCTGTGACAACAGGCCTGGCAGCGGTGGTGTGTGTCAGTCCTGGTCCTGTAAGGAAAGCTATACTGGGAAATTCTGTGACAAGACATCCAAGAACTGTGGTCTGAGCGGGCTGTCCCAGTACTGTCACCAGAATGCTGTCTGCAGCCTCAATGACACAGCAAGGTCAGTCTTTCTGGCATACACATTCAGGTGGGCACAGTGTAATTGTACAGGCACAGAGCAGCTGTGAGGCTGCCAGCCCTGTAATTGTGTATGTATGTCTGCATATTTGGTGCACAGGATTGTTTGAGTAATGTAGCCAACTGCTAGAAATCAAAGTCAGGTTCTTGCTTGCTTGAGAGACTCAAACTGCCTTTTTCCTCGCTGCTGGCTTTCAGAAGGAGCTGCTCTACCTGTGTCTTTTTTGTGCTTATACTTTTAAGGTGCATCTGCATGGATGGATACGAAGGTGACGGGTTTTCCTGCCAGCCCATCGACCTGTGCAGTCAGCCAGAACGAGGAGGCTGCTCACAGAATGTAAGTGGGGTCAGACTGCGGAAGCGTGGAGAAGCAGCCCCTATCAATTAGGGCAGGGATCCAGGACTCCTGAGGCTGTTACGCATTTTGTGTGCTAACTTTCCCTGTCTGTAAGATGGGGTGGAAAAACAGGTACCTTGACACAGTCATCATAAGGATGTCAATCACTTGGGTTGGTGCTAAAATGAGACACCCCAGGAAGACCTTGGCTGCTTTGCAGCACTTGTTTTGGCAGCTACAGAGATTAGCTCTACAGATAATTTTTGGTTTGTATTGATTTCCCCCTTAAGTTCTTCTAATGTGTGTTAGTTTCTCTGTTGCTGTGCTCAGAATGTGGCTTAGCTGTGAGCTCCTACTCATATTTCTAGTAACCATCAACTGTACATTATTATCCTTAGTAAAGAACTGTGATGCTTTATGATGGAAATGACTGCCAAATGGTCAGACCTCATCATAATTTAGACCCCTCAGTAAGAGGAACACATTGGGCTGTGTAGAAGGAAATAGGATGGCACTGGCAGAGATCTGCCCTCCATCATTGATCCTGCATGCCCAGGAAGGAGATCGTGCTCCTCTTCTTCAGGGAATATTTCTTCTGTAATGGAAAAACTTTACAAGATGGTAGGGAATGCCCTGAGTGTTCTGAGCCACCCTAGACACAAGTGTCTGCCTCTCTGAAAACACTAAATGTTTCCAGAATCACTTTATTATGAAGTTGTCTAGGACTTTTCTGGAGAATATGCTTCCACCCTCCACCCCCAGTGCTGCAGTCAGAGTTGGTCATTCAGAATCTCTCCACAGTCTGATGAAGTAGATTTGTTGCTGTAGTTGGACCTACTCCCTCCCTTCTTCTGATGCATGTAATTCTTTTTCTCTCTCTTCTCCTGAAGGCCCTGTGCACCACTACGGGCCCCGGCACCGCCACCTGCCAGTGCAACACGGGCTGGACCGGGGATGGGAAGACCTGCGTGGCTATAGACAACTGCATGCTGGAGAGCAGAGGGAACTGTCACATCAATGCTGACTGTGTTTATATTGGCCCTGGCCAGGTATGTAAAGGGGTTTGATGGCAGACTTAACATATCCTAAGCTGCTCTGAAATGGCTTGGGGTTGCCAGAGGTAGAAATTGGGCTGGTCAGCAGCAAAGCCTGCTTGTCTGCTGCCAGAAACACTGCCTGCAGCTAAAACCACACAGTGTGCTTGCATGAGGTGAGATGCACTGATGTGTTTGAGGCTGCTGCTTTACTCTGAAACTTTTATGCAGCAAAGGGAGGAGACTACAATCCATAATATGGCTTGGTATAAGGCATCAGTTGCTGTGTTCTCCTTGTTCCCAGATCACAGCATTGTCTCTGGGAAATGCTAAAATATACAGAAAGGCATGTGCAGCTGTTCGGGTAGTCCATGGAAGGAGTTGGGCTGGCAAGTTGGGCATCTTGAGGTGGGAGGAAGGCATGCAGGAGAGGTGGCTTCTCGGGATGCTGCTTCTCAAGGTGCTTCTCCTCACTGAACCAGGGGAACATTGGGCAACGTGCTGAGAAAAGGTGCCAAATCTTTAGCAGATTTTAGTGAGGTGAGATTTGCACGTCATTCCCTGAAAAGCTGGAAATAAAGATGGAAACCATCATCTTCGAATAACCCCCCCACAGCCAAGCAGTGCAAGGGATCAATGTGCTTGAGTAATCAGGGAGTGTGTGTACTGTGACAGAGGATGATGCCCTGCTAAGGAAATATCTCCACATTTCCAGGTGTTGAGGGACCAGGAAGAAAACTTGGCAAAATAAATTATGAATAGGTTTTGCTGCCTTAGGCCTTTTTTGGGTAGCAAATGAAGACGCTCTGGTAGGTCTATGAAATTGAAATGTCTCTTTCTTGCAGAGCAAGTGTGTCTGCAAGAGGGGTTATGCTGGTGATGGCCACAACTGTGATCCAATCAACCCATGCCTCATGGACAACGGTGGCTGCCATGACTTGGTGAGTAACTGAAGGGCTGTCCCAAGGCTGGCATGGCAGTGGAAGTTCCTCTGCTCTCTAGCAGAGTTTTTTCAGCCATGTCATCGAGAGAATTGCAAGGATTTATGTTACATCATCTTATTGGCATGCCACTGAGGTCTCTGATTTACCCAAGCGGATCCTCTGATTTCTGTGAGTTCACACAACCAAAGCCATCACCTAGGCTTTGCTGCATGAGGTATAAATTCAGTGCTGCCATAAAGGCAACAGGAGGAACGTGCTTCTGTGCGCTCCTCTAGCCCAGGCCATGGGAGGCCAGAATTCAGTTCCTAGATCAGTGTAACACTGCATAACCTGTGTTTGCTCTCTAATTTCTTCTTTCCTTGTATTTGCAGGCTCTGTGTGTGCACCTTGGAGGAGGAGAGAGATCCTGCGCTTGCCCTCAGGGCTACATGGGGGATGGCATGATATGTTATGGGGACATTCTAAAAGTGAGTAAAAAGCAAATGTCTGAGGTTTGTTTGACATTGGAGAGAAATGGCTCTGCTCTTACTTTCCTTTTCTGTTACCTAAGTTGACTCTTCCCAGCACCAGGCTGACAGCACAGCACATGTATCTGCCCAAGGCCACAGAGACAGAACTGGTGCCACGGCCAGGTTGTTCATGAAACTGTTGGCAATAATTTCTAAGCTGCTTCACCCCATCTTTCCTGTGCAATAAGTCATCTTTTTTTTGTTGTTTGGAAAGTTTTTCTGGTCAGAGCTGCTAGGCCCGTTTTCTGTCATTAGAAATACCAGAGGCCGTTGTGGATTCAATCCCTGTCCCTGGTAAACACGAGCAATTGCAGATGAGTTGAAAAAAGTTCATTTATTTGGGAATATATTTTTTCTAATGGCTAGAGTGTAGTTTTAGGAGTGCCCATCCCTCCCCATGATACACAGTGCCTGTAATGGTGAGATCTTGCATAAGGTGAGAGAGGAATGTCTAAGTCACTATTGCCAGAATTGGTATTGCAAAGGGGCTCCTTTCTTCCACCCTGGGTCTCCCAGCCCTGCAGCCCAGGCTTAGCAGGGGTAACCATTCTGTTGTTTCTATTTGGAAGGAGCTGGCCAGTAATTCCCACTTCGCAGGCTTCTACAACTGGCTTAAGGTAAGAACAGCCGGCACGGGTAAATTTGGTGGAAGTGAAGTCTCTGTGAACACTGCTGTTAGAGAAAGAGCAACTCCATTTATCTTCTTCATTAGAGAAAAACAAAACAACAGTGAAGGAGAAATTGTTACAGAGGAGGCATGTATGAGTTTGTGATAGAGTGAGGGTTGTGAGCGTGTTTTGGGGGCCTTTTTTCTAGCACCAGAGGAAGATGGGGCTGTGTTAAACTTAATTTTCATGGTTGTATCATCTGTAACTCCTGGCCATCATAAAATAGCATGGAAGGGAAAGAAAAAGGGGTAGCATTATAACAGCTATTTTTCAGAAGAGCATGCTTTGAGAAGTTAGACTGTATGTATGTTCTTTTTCTTGTTAATGCTTCCTTGTCTCCCATGTGGCAACAACAGAGATGCTCCACAGACTGCAGCCAAGTCTGTGGCAGCATGCTATGATGTATGGCATCTAGTTCAGCTTTAGCTTACCTGTCCTGCTGCATACTTTGCTTTTGCCAGGAATAATCTTGGTCCCGCCCCCAAAACTGATGTTGAGGGTTCAGAAAGGATTTATGGATATGATTGAATGGATTTGAAGACTAATTGAAGTATGGAAGTAGGGCTTAAAGCAGCAGGTTTTCCCTTGGCAGACAGGTGACAACTGTTTTGGATAAACCATCTGTGACATTCATTGATTGCCAACCGCATTTACCTGCCACACACAGGAGACCCTGCTGTGCTGCTGGAGCATATACGTGGGATGACTGTTCATTATATTTTGCGGTATAGATGTGGCACTGGCATGTCTTATTTGTTCATTTTTGTGCTTTGGACAACAGAAAGCTCTCTTCAGCATCCCAGCAGGAACCAATGTCACTGTCCTGGTGCCATCAGAGGCAGCTATCAAAAACTTGAGCGAGACTGAGAAAGATTTCTGGTTGACCCCCTATGTGCTGCCATTTTTAGTCAGGTACGAGGAGACCCCTGCCTTTGCTTTATATTGCCAAACAATAAGAAAACTGTGAGCTGGATTTCTGCTTGTATAAGACCAATAAAGATTTATCTTGAGATAAATATAGAAGCAAGATCAAATATCTAGCAGGCAAAGAATTTAGTAGGCATTTAAAACATAACAGACCACAGGTTATGGGAAGTGGGTTTGTTTTTCATGTATTTGCAGAGAGAGATTTTCCCTGTCATGTAGACACAGATGGCATCAGGACAAATAATTCCCTCCATCATTCTCTCCACATGCTTAACTACTTCATGTGAGAGACATGAATGCTGGGTGGTATGGTCTTATCTCCCTGTTATTACAAACAGTGCCCTAATCTTTTCTTTACCTCCCTTTGTTCCCTTCAGGGCCCACTTTCTTGAAGGCATCTTCACTCATGAAAAACTCAAAAAGTATGACAGGCCAGAATTGCCCACCCTCAACCCACAGACCAGATGGCAGATAAACACCAGGAGCGGCGTAAGGGTTTCTTACATAACACACGTGTACCAGGATCAAATGAAACTGCTTAAAAGCTGCTGTATCATGGAGAGCCTGGATAGGACACTGATGCCTTCAAACTCAGACATCTTTTAAAAATTGTGCCCAGATCCATCATGCGCAACCTTGAACAAACAATATATTTGTTTTGAACTTGCTTGGCAATTTCTAATCCTTTGGCTTCTCCCTCTGATACTTTTGCAGGTATTAACCATCCAGAACGCAAGTATAGTTGTTAGTGACATCCCTGCGAGCAACGGCATTATTCACATCCTCAGTAAGGTATGTTGGTACTTGCAATACTGGGAAATGCTGCCATTGTAGCAGCAGGTTTGTGTTGCAGCATCTGTGATAGGGAAAAGGAGGAATACATGTCTGGACGGTTAGGAAGGGATATAATGGCAAAAATATATTTGGTCATCACAAGGTCTTGACAGATGTTTCCTGTGCAGCAGTGTTTAATGTTTAAAATATTTGTCTCCAGGACAAGCAGGAGGGCAGTTCTTCTTCTCTTGGCTGACAGAAGAAGAGTTAAGGCTATTGCAGAACTGTGTAAAAGGAGGCCGTTTCTGTCTTTCTTGCAAGCAGGGCAGGAGTCTAGTGTGATTTCCCCCAGGGCCCCTTGCCCAGCCTTGCTTATGAACTCATTTTTTCCGCAGGTTTTGTTGCCATCTTCAGGAGATATCCCACCGAGTCCTCCAGGTCTGCAGAAACAGCTTGAGACAGTTGCCTCATTCAGCACATTCAAGGAGTTGCTACAGGTAAGCAGTTGATGTGAGCACTGTTGTGGTTGTCAGAACTGTCTTTTGAGGAAATGCCCAACTCACCCTATGCTGGTGGGCCAAAATTTGGACTGCCAGGTGAGGAAAGAGAGACCACGTGTTTCCTACCATTCCAGAGTGTTCTTCTAGGAAAGGTCTCCTGAGCAGCCAAAGGGCAGTTAGATCTCTGTATCATTGGTATGTTATTAAGTAGAAGATGACCTGTCTACTGCAGGCACTCTTGTGCTTTCTAGAGAAACCTAGAGGAGAAGGAAGGCTTGTCCGTAATCAAGAAGCTGCATTTATGTCAGCCCAGGAGAAGGAGCAAGCAATTAGATGTGTGTGGCTGAGTAGAAGTTGTATATCCCGTTTTCAAGCATTTCCTCTAGCGCTCTTGCCTTTTTAATTGATTTCGTGTGTGGTTTTGCTTTTAGTGACTACAAGTGTAATTGCTAATGGTACTGTTTGGACATTTTTTAGCAATACCAGCTCATTGGAAAAATCGAGTCCTCTGAAAAATATACAGTTTTTGTTCCTGGAAATAATTCCATTGAGGAGTACTGCCGTGCTGCCAATGTGACACAGTTGGTAAGCTCACTGCTTGCTTAAAGTTTGAAAATGTATAGTGGTAAGTGCAGGGGCATGTACACTCTCGGATCATAAACCTGAATTCAGTGGATTTGAGCACGGAGAGGAGAAGCATATCTGATGCTAAAAGCTAGGAGAAATGTGGCAGGGAGAAAACAGAGGGTTTCCTGGCATGTTGCAGTGGGATTTGAAAAGAATTTTTGGACTCCAAATGCAAATTTCTGAGTAGATTGGAATGTGGATAGATGGCACAACATGTTCCCCTTTCTGGCTGGCTGTGGCATATCTGTGGCAATTTTGAACCTTTTGAAAGGTTCCAAAAAGCATTTATGACTTCATCCAGTAACAGACTCATCAGGTGTGATCAGTCATCTGTGATAGGGAGCCACTAGGCTCTGTGGGCTTAATTAGCTGTTAGATTGCTTAGGAACTCTTCTCATGTCATACCTTTGACTGAATTGTAGTCCTAGAAAGCCCAAAGATTCCTAACATTTGGGGTTTTTGCGGATTTAGGACAATGAGACAGTGCAATATCATGTTGTACTGGGAGAGAAGCTCTTGCCCACGGACTTGAGAAGTGGAATCCATAAGAACAGCATGTTAGGACTCTCCTACTGGCTAATGTTTTATCAAAACAGCACCCAGGTAAGGAGGGAAGACTGTTCTGCCATTTGAGGATTTGGCTAGACCTATCACTTTCTAAGGCTGGTGGCTGGATACACCCCTGTCTGTTTTGGACACCCTTTCAGCTTGCCTACTGTGGCTGGCTGCCAGCTGTCAAGCAATCCATGCAAAAGGAGTTGAAAGTTATCATCTCAGCCATTTCCTTCTCCTTTGCAGAAGTTTGTCAATAATATTCCTTTGGATGGAAAATTTCTTGAGACGAGGAACGGCATGTTGATCGGGGTTTCACAAGCCCTCCAGATACAGAAGAACCGCTGCACTGCGAATACCACCACCATACAAAAGGTAATGATGATTGCCAAGGAGCTAACCACCATTTCACAGAGTTTCTCCACCTGCTGAACCAAACTGATGCACAGCAAAAGACCCATGCATCCTACACACGGATGAGACAGTAGCTTGCAGTCTGACCCCAGAGGAGCCTCGGGTGAAATGGGACATCATGGAGACTTGGCACTTCCTAGCCTCAGACTCTGTACTTCTTATGCAGCAGATGTGCAGCCCTTGTGCTGTATGTAGCTCCTGTGCAAATCAGTTCACTTGCTGGGGTTCTCTCACAGTGCCAGCCATAGGGCAGGCTGGTGCAGGGACTCCCAGGTACTCAGCTGTGCAAGTAGAATCCAGCCCAATTCTTGCATGGCATGACCACATGCTGCCCTCAGAGATGCTGTGGTCTGTCTGGGAGTCATGGCCAAAGTCTAGCCCGCATGTATCCTGCGGCTCTTGGGCATCTGAAGATTGCAGGGTCAGAGTGAGGCAGGCCTGCCCTCTTACAGATAAGAAAAAAAGTATTTGTAGCCTTGCATTGTTTGAAGGAACTCTAGGCCTGCAGAAAGCCCTACCCCAGCTCAGAGACTCAGAAGAAGTGTAACATGCGATCTCTTCTGGTTTGTTTTGTGGTATGGTCTCTGGAGTGCAGAAATAAGACCTTGTGTGAAGCCTTTGATAGCAGCCAGGACCTGAGGGTCATGCATCATGATTTTTCTTCTTTCAGTGTTTTGAGCCACGGAGATAAATGGGTCTTTGTCCCAGCACCATTAGTAATTCAAGATTAGTGTCTTGGTGTGACAAGGGTAGAGAGCACACATGTGACTTGTCCTGTTCTCTGTGCCCTAGTCAAGATGTGGCAAGTGTGAGAAGGGGATCAAGTGTCCTCCTGGATCAGTTCTTGTGGTGAGTCTCTGATTCATGTGACATCTCACAGACTGCTTGCAGACAGTGGTTTGATGTCCTTTTATTGCTCTATAGATGTCATCTTGATACCTGAAAAAAAATGTGCCCTTGAATCCTCTGTGGCTCATTCATTAGCAGGGTTTGTAAGAGAAAGCAGACACCAAGGGAGATTTACGCAGGAAAAACACAAACATGAGCCACTAGGCTCCTTACAGAGCTGGCATCAGGCTTTGCCTGAATCCCAGGAGCCCTTTAGAGCATGCAGTGTGGGGAGTTTCCCCTCTTAGAGGGAAAAAAGAGACATCTTTTTTGATCCTTAGTCTTTTGATGTTATCATCAAGCAAAGCCAGTTAAGGGGTGCCAATAGCAATTTCCCAGCCCAGACCATTGATTTTTTTCACACAGATGGGCTGGTTGTGCCTGCAGCTTGTTTGTGAGTGAGTGACAAACATTTCCTGAGAGGAAAAACAACTAAACATTTCATCTCCATGCTGGCTATGAATTGCCTAGCAGCCACATCTGGCTCCTTAGGCTTCATTATCCGACATTTTCCAATTACTTTTTCTCAGTATTCATACTGACATGTATACCATGAATTTGGCAGATAACAAAATAGACTATGTGTGGTGACCTCACATCTAGAGGTGCCTTATTGGTCTCAGCTCTGGGAAGTACAAATTTTTAGGCCTGTTCCTGTAGGATAAAAAGCATTATTCCTCTGTTAGGCAAGAACACCGCCATACGCACCAAGATGTACAATCTGTCTAGATATTGTAATATCTTCTGTCTGTACCTATGTTAATTATACCTGCAGGAATTGCCAGGCAGCAAGAATCTCGCTCGCTGTGAATTGCGTTCTGGGGATACAGGAATACTTGGCTGCCATTTCACCTGTGCAAAAGTTTCTCTGGTAAGAAAAACATTTGCCTCAGATTCATTTTGACAAAAGCAAAATGGATATTAGAAATACAGCCCTGGAAATACAGCCTGTGCTGAAGGCCTGGCTGTATTTGTGACATTGCGTAGCTGAGTCTGGGCTCATCCGGGAGCTGTTCTCCATCCTGGAGATAGAGTGCACTGGAGAAAAAACAAACCTGCAGAAATGTCTGCACAGTGATGGATTGTGGTCTGCTGCTTTGGTATTGCTACTTTGGGTTTTGTCCTGCGGTGGAAGAGGAGTTGAATGTTTGTAGTCTGGTTTCCTAAGGAAATCAGGCATGAATGATGGCATTTTGCTTGTGCATGTGCCTTCCCGAATAACTGATGACTAATTGAAGTCGAACCACAATGACGAGCAGAAGGTCTCTCAGCTATTATGGCCCCCACCAGTTTTGTGAAAATGTGTGGCTGGGAGAAAACAGTTGAAGAAAGGTAATAGAAAGAAGGTAATAGAAAGACTGTGTGAATTTGAGCTCTTACAGGTGTTGAAGCATTTCCCCGGAAAGTTTGATAGGAATGGGAGATTGAGGAGAAGGGAGAGAAGCGGTTGGACATATGGTACCCACAGGCAGAGTTTCAGTCAGCATTTTACCTCACTGGGCACTTCTGTGTTGGATGTTTCTCTTCATCTGTACTGTCCAACTTGGTCCCATCTTGGTTGCCTCTCTCAATAGGTAGATGCAGAAAGAAATGAGAGCAGTTAAATCAGGCTCCTGAATGAATCACCTTCTGGCAGAGCCTTACTCTGCCCCACAGAATCTTGTGCTGGTGGGACACAGGCAGGAGATAGGATGGCCACAGGACTGAACATTGCCATTACGAAGTGGCCAGTGTTGTTCAAGTGGCAGTGCAGACCTTTACATGAGGCTTTACATTTTGGGGGGCTCACTCTGTCCTAACCATGCCCATCTTGTCCTTTCACATGTTGTCAGAAATAATGGCTATCGTGTAGTTAACCAAGTAGAGTAGCTTCCCCAGTAAAGCTGTACCTTGTCTGTGCTGCATGAGACCGCTCACCTCAACCTGTTCTTGTTGGTTCCCCAGAGGTCTGTCTGCTGCCCCGGCTACTACGGACACATGTGCGAGATGTGCCCAGGGAGGCCAGGCCAGTGGTGCTCTGGGAACGGGGAATGCCAGGATGGCATCGAGGGCAGTGGGGAGTGCCGATGCCTGGAGGGTTTCCACGGCACTGCCTGTGAAATGTGTGAAGTGGGCCGATATGGAGCTGACTGCAAATCAGGTGACTGATGCTGTTGCAGCTTGCCTCTACCATCCTGCCTGCAAGGGGAGAAAAGTGGCCACATCTCAGCTCTCTGGAGGGGTGTTGGGGGGAAAAAGTGTCCTAAGACCTCTGAGACAGGCAAATGGCTGGCAGGCCACCGAGAGAGGGACAGTGAGTGGGGTAAGCGGTTGTGCTCAGCCAGAGGAGTGGCCCCGTTTTTCGTCCTCAAACCAAGGCATGACTGACTGTGCTATGCCGCTCATCCTGCCACCACCCAAACTATAGAAAGTAGGGGTGGGTGGTCTGTTCCCAGGCTTTTTGGCCTGGTAGCGAGGTAACAAGAGGAGATACTCCTGTGGCACTTTTTTTTTTTTTTTTTTTTATGGCAGCTTGGTGCATTGGATTAAGAACAGACCAGCAAGCGAAATGGCAGTGAGACTGCTGGTGAGACCTGGTTGGGCTGACAGCGTCTGATGAGTGTTTATGTTTCCCCTGCAGAATGTGCCTGCAACAATGGCATATGTAACGACGGACTGCAAGGGGACGGGAGCTGCGAGTGTTTCCCAGGATGGAAGGGCCCTACCTGCCAAGAAAGTGAGTAAGCATGAAGGGGACCATGGTGTAATACTGCCTTTTTGGCAGAGAAATCTGTGTTAGCTGAGCAAGATGACCACAGTTGCATGTGCTTTGCATCCCCCAGAAAGATTAACAGACTGTGCTAGCTCATTCCTGTGCATGAGCTGCATTTGTGGTGTGACTTCCCCAACAGCATATGAACTCTAATGTTATTTGGGTGAAATTCATGTAGGGAAAAAGCATATTGCCTGCTTCTGTCCCCACTGAGATTTGAGGCACCTCAAGAACAGCACCTCACCCTGGGAGAGAGAAGCTCCCAGCCAGATTGTGTTGACCATGACTCCTGTTACATGCCTAAGAAGATGGCAGGGCTCAATTTAAAGCACCCAAAGGGCCCTAGTGTGTCTGCTGAGTTGCTTTTTCTACTCACCTATTGATTTAGGTCAGCTCAGGCCATGGTCTGCAGTTCTCAATTAACCTGTCATTGTGTGTCAAAGTAATATGTTGAAGATGGTTGCTCCTGGGATTTGGGATTATGATCACCACTGGGCTGGGGGGGGGGGGGGGGAACATGAGCTCCTAAATAATTGGGGATTTTAGAAGTTTGCGCAGAAAGATTGATTTTGTAGTGAAGTGTTTTGGGGGCATTTAAAAATGGAAATTGAGTAGAGCTGTCCTGCGTAGTGTAAATGTAAAGCATGAAACAAGTTCATCTTTTTGCTTCAAATGAGGAAAAGCCAAATGTCCCTTTGCGTCTGGATTAACAAGGTTTCAGTCCTTGTTTCATTCCTAGCAATGTGGAGGCCATGCAGGTAGGATCAAATTGAACCATTAGCTCAGAGAGAGAACATTGAATTCACTCCATCGCAAAATGCTGGAAAGTACGTTGCATGAGGTTTTCCTGACACCATGTAGGATGTGAGAGTTAGCATAACCTCTGCTGTGTCCCATCATCAGTCAGGGCACCGCAAGTATGGTAGCAAGGCTGTTTGCAGATGGGAGATATGTCCACATCAAGTGCTAAATTGAAAATGCCAAGTAACATTTGTGTTTTCTCTTGCAGGAATCAAGATTGACTTATGCAACAACACTTGCCATCAAATGGCCAAGTAAGTACAGACAAGGGGCTGGGTCATTCTGAGAAAGCCATGTCTATTTGTATGTTTTACACAGAGGTGATTTTGTGTTTAGGGCTTCACAGAGGGCTGGGAGGAGGTGCCTGCTCATTAAAGGTGCATAAATGTCAGTTCCATCTTGGGAACTCTTTGGTGCTAAGCCACATCCACTTTCCCCAAGGATTTTTTCTGTTTGAGCATACATTCTTTCCAAGTTCCTTCTGCATCTGTGGGTGGGAGAAAGCAGAGACTCCAAGGTACTCCAAGTCTGGCCTTATTCATGGAGCAAATGAAACATCCACTGACAAGCCCTTTCTGCCCTGCCTGCCCCCTGCCAAGGAATTAAATTAAAGAGGCTGATGGGCTGTGATGACTCCCTCTTGCTGCTTTCTCCATCCATTATCTGGTCTCCTATTTTGTGGTACTGGGACCCAGCCATCTCCATTGTACGGTGCAGGAGCACATGGACACAGTGAATGTGCACTGTGTGAGGTGCAAAGCCTGCGCCTGGATGCCAGCTCCCTGGCCAGTGTGACTTGAGTATTTGGTGCTGTAAAGAAATATACAGCAACTTCAGGCATGTTCCTCCTGTGGTCGGTGTGGACTCTGACTTGCACATGCCAGACTTGTATAGTGTTTCCCACTGGCCGAGCAAATCAGGAGGTGCTGTCGGTGATTGTTTATCCCTTTCTTGTTTCAGCTGCCTCAATAGTTCTGCAGATTCCTCACCTATGTGCTTCTGCTCTGCTGGATACACAGGGAATGGGACCCATTGCACAGGTATGTCCAGCAAATGTGGGCAAGATTCAAGGCTTGCAAAGACATGGGATTAGTTTGTGAAATAAATGGCCTGATGTTGCCGGGGGGAAAGATCATTCAACTCCTTTTCCTCTCAGCCATCCACCATGAAATCTACCATGCCCTGGTAGAGAAGTTTTCCAGTCTGGAGTTTTCACAGGATGCTCTTGATGTTGCTAGTGCCTGCAAGAGAGTGATAAGAAGACAGGCAAGTGTAGCAGGGCAGTGGAGAGAGATGCACATAAATGGGTTGTATTAGTTCTGATATCACAGCAATAGTGGCAACAATTTTGACTGTGAATCCCTGGAATATGGATGTTTCAATTCCCTAGAATTTTGTGCTCCTCCAATTTGCTGGCCGTGGCAAAATTGGGTAGAAGCAGTGCAGCAGTTGAGCCAAAATGAGCTAGGATTTTGTGATACTGCTCTAGAGCTACATACAAACCTGGGCTATGTCAAAAGCAAACAGACAAGAACACTCGGAGTGATAAAATTGTAACAGTCAAAACACTGGTAGACATCACAGTTTCTTTTCAATATTGCCCTTGTTTGAAATTGACTGAGGGGGAAAAAAAAAACCTAAAACATTTACATTGTACAGGAAAATATTTCCTTTCTTTTCTAATCATTAGTCCTCAGTGAGAAAATTCTGTGACAGAAAGATTTCTTGGTCCAGTTTGGAGGTTACTTAAGCTCAGCATTACTTATGGACTTGCCTGTCTCTGATCCAGATGAGGCCCCTTTAAAGGACCTACAGTTTCATCAAGAAACAAAGGGGTTTTAATAAGACGATGTGATTTTTGTTAAGATGGATGATCATCCTGGCACAGTTCATCTTTCCTAGATGCTCTGAGCTGATTCTGCTTATCTTGTTTGTGGTCACAGAAATAGATCCATGCACTATTGATCATGGTGGCTGCTCCATACATGCTGTGTGTACTAAAGTGTCCCCAGGAGAGAAAACCTGTGTTTGTAAGGAAGGCTATGCTGGAGACGGGACGCTCTGCATGGGTGAGTGCTCAGGTCATATTTTGGTGATAGTGGTGAGGCATTATCTGTGCAAAGGGGAATTTCAGACTAAAAGCAATAAAATTTCAGGTTAAAGTGTTGAATAACTCAATTCACTTTGTTCATGCTGTGATTATTTCAAAGCAAGTAATTTCTGGCTGATCTTAATTCAACTGTCTGTCTTCTTTTTGTCAAGGTGTATGCACGCATACATGTACGTGTGTACATAGATACCTGTAGGTATGTGTTCAGCATTCTCCCAAGTCATGATTAGTGAAGTGGTCATCACTGTCCCAGCACAGTGCCACCCAAAACTGGGCAGGGAGCCCATGCTGCCCTTGGCATCTGTCTTTGCTGGATGGCCTCAGACCAGTGCTTTGGTCTGAAACCAAAAGAGCCCTGAGAGTTTTCTTGCCCTGATGCATGTCATGGAGAGGTCCAGAGACAGAGGGTAAGAGCAGTCTCCCACAGTGGTGCTCTGAGATGAAGGTGGAGCTGTGGGAGAGTACAGTCCTCTCATATCCTTTAAAGCACACCCAGGCAGGTGGGGGATTTTCTGTGGGCAGATTTATTACAACTCAGAGACCCACATGTTGCAGGAATAGAACCCTTTTCCTTTGCTATTGCAAGTCACTTTTTCACCAAGTATTTCCCAAGCTGGGAATGTCCTCCCTGTAGCTGCCTTGAGCAGCTCTCAGCAGTAATGTGGCCTTATTGTTTTGCTGCAGAAATTGATCTCTGTCTCGAAAGCAATGGGGGCTGCCATACCAATGCAGAATGCATTAAAACAGGCCCAAGGAAGGTGAGTATGTAAGATGGATGTCAGGGCAACATAATTATGGGGGTTGTCACAGCTGGGTAATTCTCTTAGAGTCAGTCCTTTCCATTGCAGTGCACTGCCTTGTGCTTATTACCTTCCACACAGAAAAGATGCCTGGGAAGGGCATGAAGAGTGCTGTTTCCTTAAAGGCAGATGCTTTCTGTTGGCCAGAGGCTAAAGGCAGTCTCGGGTTATATTTATTGTTGATACGTGCATGGTTACTCATGAATGTAGTGATGGGTGCTATCCCACATGCTTTCCATCCAGCTCAGCCGTTGTGCGTTTCCTTTACTGGGTCCAAGTTTCAGACTGAGCATCTGTTCTCCCTCCAGGTTGCCTGCAACTGCCTTCCCGGTTACAGTGGGGATGGCGTGAGCCAGTGCAACCCCATCAACTTGTGTGAGCAGGTATGTCTGCATTTTGCTGTTACCAGAGGTGAAGGCCACACCCTTGAAGTGTTCCTTTCTCCCAACAGTTAACAGCAAGAACAGGGTTAGGCTGCTTGTTTAGAGCTGGCTGTCTTGCCTTTCAATATAACAAAGGCATTTCCTGGTGTGTTTGGTTTCCTCTGCCTCTTGCAATGACCTGCAAGTTTGTCGGCCACCTGGCACTCCCTCTTGTGGGAGAAGCAGTGTGGAAACAGTGACAGAGGGTTGGAGGCATGTGGGCTTGTTTCTCTGCATCCCTTTTGTGTGGGACATGATCAAAAGCTGGAGTAATCTGTGTTCATGGCATTGCTGCCATGTCAAAATGTCTCTTTGCATCATGGGTTTTGCCATCACTCTGGGCTCCAAAGTAAGGTGCAAAAGTCTTGTTTCATGGGAGGATTTGGTGCTGAAAAAGCCCTTGAGGATTTGGGTCAGGTTTATTTTAAGGCACTAGACAGATGGGAGGAATGGTTTCCTTTCCACTGGGCTGGATGTAGTTAGCAGCTCCTGCATGTGAACGGCCGTTCAAATTGTTGGTGATGCCCCTCCATGCAAGACTTTTGCTTTTCTTGTTAGAACAATGGAGGCTGTAGTCCCTTTGGGCTCTGCAAGTACACAGGCCCTGGCACTCGAAACTGCTCCTGCTCTTGGCACAGTGTCGGAGATGGCTTCATCTGCCGCGGCAAAGTGTATCAGGTAAGAAGCATGCGCAGCATCTTTCGTGTTTGGGCCCCCTGCCCCGAACCCTCTCCTCCAAGTGTAAGCTGCAGGTGAGCAGATCTGTAGTGTCATATTGACGTGCGTGTGGTGTAGGAGTGGAGACAGGTGAGTTGAGGCAAACTATCCATAAACTGTAGGTGGTTTTGGCATGCCAGCTGTGGGAGAGAATCACAGTAAAGTGACTTTGCTCCAAAGGGAGTCATGATGTGAACACTCTGCTGCTCTGTCAGAAGCATTGGCCATACCTCCATGGTGCTGTTTTCTTAGTTATAAGCAAATGGGAGTATTTTTTTTTCCCCAAGGGAACCCACTTCTCCCACTCTGTGGGATCAGAGCAGGTGCCCCCTGTTGCCATGCCGGGACTTGGGATCCAGTCTGGAAGGCAGCAGTCTTATCTCTGGCTCTGTTGCCAATACAATGTCTGTCCTTGGGCAAACTGGTGAGCTTTTCTGCTAGCGGCAAATAGAAGGTGTCATCCCCACAGAAGAGCCGGGAGAAAGGAGATGGACTCAGTTCTGTGCTTCTGCTCTTACTGAAAGTGTGGTAAGGAGAGGGAGGACATAGGCCAAGCCTATGTCTGCCACTCTGGACAGCATCCCAGAACTGATAGCGGCAGCACAGTGAGGTTGAAGCAGAGGTTTTGTGAAGCACTCAAGGTGTCCCATGAGCTCAGGGACAGTTAAACCTATGCAGGAGCAGCCAGCTTTCATCCCTCTGTCCACTCCATCCTGCAGCATCTGCAATGTGAATGGTCCAGGCAGAGGTCACTGCCTGCTTTGTAACCTCCATGTCATCTGTACCCACAGTGCTGGCAAGGGAGGAAGGGAAAGATCACTATGGTGTGTCAGGAGAACCGGTGTCTCATTGGGGTGGGAGAGTGACCTGGAGTGGAAGGAGCAGGTCACCATGCTGGCTGGTGAGGAGCAAGCGGAAAGGACTCTGCTAACACTAGCTGTTTCTCTTTGTTTAAGGAGCTCGGAAGGACTGAAGATGCATCCGTGTTCTTTAAGATGATCCTGGTTGGTGACAAACACCTTTGTCCCTGTCTCTGTGTAAATCCACTTAGGGTTTTCTGCAAAGGATCTTGCTAACTGGAACCATGTTTTCTGTTTCCCTTCCCACAAATGCTCTTCTACCATAGGCAGAAAACATCAGGGAGCTCAGTGGGGCAGGGCCTTTCACTGTCTTTGTCCCACGGACAGATTTCATAGGAAACACCACAACGGTAAGTAAGTGTCCTCCTATCCCAAGAGTCATCAGGTGTTTGGCAAGCTCCAGTCGTGGCAATGTCCCCTCTGGAGCTGTTCTGCCCAGTGAAATGAAGCAAAGGAGCTGCGCTGCAGAGGGTTAAAGGCATCCCCCATTCTCCATCAGTGTAAGAGCAGAGATTTGGATGCTGGCTTACTACAGAGACAATCTGGGCAGGGGTGGACATGGCTCCTGTTGTTAGAAGACCCTTACTGGAGCCCCTGCCTCAGAGGCACTGTGCCAAATCAGTGATGCATGGTGACTTTCATTACCCATGGCTGTTAGGGGCTGGTAACAGCAAGGCATCATGGCATCGGTGATGAAAACCTCTTATTCCTGCTCTTGTGCCCCAGGCCCTGCCATTCTGCCCCCTTCTAGTCTCAGTAAGTGGGATGTCTGGGGCAAGTGGAGACATGAAGGAAGAGAGATCCTTATTCATGTCCCTGTGAACCAGACAGGTTCTTGACCAACAGCTTTCTGGTGTCAGTATAATGGAAAATCCTAACACCATTTCTCACAAGTCCCATTGTGCAGCTTCACACCACTAGTCCCGACCTTCTTCCCGTGCCTACCTCATCCGCCCAGTAAAGGAACAATTCCCAATGACCATGTATCCCAGGTGTCACTTCCTCAAGGTCAATGTGGTTGGTTGTTCTCCATCAGGGGACCTGAATGCTGGTCTTGTCAAGCTGGTTTAAATCCCCCAAAGCTCTTAAATGGTTTTGTGCATTCACTGCATTTTGGGGGGACTGGCTTTCCTGCAGGGACGGGTCAGAGGGGGCTTGGGCAATCCAGGTATTCCTCACTGGGTCTGCCCACCCCAACCCTCCAAGGCAAAGTATCCCCAGTGTGAGCTCATTTTTGTTTTCTCTCTGTAGTTTGAGGAGTGGAGGAGCAGAGGTCTCCTCCGGGACCTACTTCGCTACCACATGGTGGGTTGCCGAAAACTGCTGTCCAGTGACCTGGAAGCCCAGGAGTCCCTTACGTCTTTATCTGGCCACAAAATAAAGATCACAGTGAAAGAGGTAGTTTTCTGCCACAGTTCCCTTCCCTGTCCCACTTGGCAGGATGTCACTTTTGCTGTCATTTGAAGGCCACTGTGGTTGTGGCAAGTGACTTGCCTAGGGCCCGCAGAGGGCTTATAGAGCAGAGCTGTGCGTGGGAATACCTCATTGCATCCCTTCTCTTTTAGAATAGCATCTATCTCAATGAGGAAGCCAAAGTGGTCGTGAGTGACATCATTGGCATGAACGGGGTCATTTATTTCATCAACAAGATCCTCATTCCAAGTGACCTAGTGGACCGTAACATCTCCTCAAAGATCTCAGGGGTAAGTCTGAAGCCGTGACTGTGCCCTGATAACTGCTGTGGTGAGGATGGGGCTCGGATCTTTCTCCCAACATCTCTGATAGTGCTGTCCCTGATTAGCCCTTCCAGCCCCACCCTCAGCCCAAGGCCACATGGCGTGCTCTTCCTCCCTCTTCCTAGCTGTGTAGGGGATGTCTGAGGGCATGGATTTGGCTTGTGAAGGTGACAGCATTTGTGGTGTAGCAATATTTGGGACGGAAGGAGCTGTGACTCATCACTAGGGAACAACAGTACTGGATGTAGGCAGGGGGATCATGCCCCATGCCAACCATCACACTCCTTTCCCAGTGCAGAGCAGATTGCAGTGTGAGATTGCCAATGTCTCTCTAGTACTCCTCAAACAAGTGCTAGGAGCTTATAGATCCTACATTTTGCAGTAAATAACACATTTTCTGTACAGCACGAGTGCTGAAATTCATCCCAGCTCCTGCCATGGCAGTGTCTACCCAGGATGAATCAGAAAAGTGGCGGCTGCTGAATGCCAGCACTCACCAGGCCAAATCCATTGGCACAATGATGACAGAGATAAACTTGTTGTATTTAGCTACTGTAGTTGTTAACCATCTTTCTCCCTTGCATTACTGCTCCTGGTCCTGGAGGGGGACCTCTTAGTGACAGTTGCTCGATTTCTTCCCTCTGCAGCATAATATCACTGAAGTGGCAGAGGCCTTTGGATACACCATTTATAGCAAGCTGCTGCAGGTGAGCGGCCTGATTCCTGCTGTTCTGTGGGGAGGCGGTGTGTATATGTGCACGTTCAGTTTTGGCTTATGGCTTTTTCTTTGCATCCCCTCTTATCTCGGGCAGGACGCGGAGCTACTTCCTCTGGTTAGTGACACCCGGCATAGACCGTTCACCATGCTGTGGCCCACAGATGCTGCATTTAATGCTCTCTCAGAGAAAAGGCAGAAGTGGCTGTACCGCAGAGAGCATCGGGACGTGCTGGCCTCCTACCTCAAAGCGCACATGATCAGGGACACAAAGGTAAAGGTGACAACAAACAGGCTCATACCTCTTGAGGCCATGTGTGGTGCCACCACCTGCCTATGGTTATGCCAGAGTGACCTTGCCAAACTTTTTACTACTGTAAAACATGCAGCGTATTGTCTTGAAAAGACACAGAGCTGTTTGAGCATTTGAGGCAACTACCACTTCATCATGAACATCTGGTGCAGCATGGCTAGGCTGAAGCCTTCTGTCATCAGCTTCTTGGAGGGGGCCACATCACCACCAGAGTGTCAGTGCAAGGCTCACAAACAGGCTCTGTTCTGTAGAGGTGACGAACAAGGAAAGTCCAGCTGAGCAAAACCAGGATCTCCTTATGTACACTAGTCTCTCACTGTTCAGGAATCTGGGACTAACCCAGCTCCCACACCAGCTTCATGTGCTGCCACATCACATCCCCTCAGTGTGGCTGCTGACCCCTGTCCTCACCAGGCTCCATCCCATTAGAAGTATGAACTGCCACTTTTGCCTGTTTCTCCCTTCACATTCTTCTTTTTCCCTCTTAGATTGTTGCTGGTAACATGCCCCAAGTCAAATCCATACAGACCATGCATGGCTCCACCATCTCCTTCAGCTGCAGCAGAACCCGTGTGGTGAGTGATAGCAATGCTGGGCTCTGCTTTCCACTGAGCAAGGGTCCTTGGACGTAGACATGGGACAACTGATGCTCCGTGATGGTCACCAGCAGCACATGAATACAGAGCTGGGGTGCTTGCATGCTGAGACACTCCATTCCCCTGGCTACAGCTGAGCCTGTAGAGAGGCTGAAGACTGTGTGGCCAGCTGGGAGGGAAGTGTGGAGGCATGTGATACCTGTACATGCATTTCACAATGACCAGGTTGCAAAGCCAACCACATGGTGCCATGACCTTTACAGAGCATGTGTTGCATAGACAGAGGCCATATCTTAGAAGAGATGGCCATGAAAAGTGGAAGTCAGGAAGGGTGGTCAAGGACACAAGCACAGAGATTTTGGAGAGTTCTTGGGGTGATTGAGAAGTCATGGCAGCCAAAAAGGGCAACTTTTGGGTGGTGCAGCCAGGATGTAGGATGTGCCAGGATCACAAATTGCTTTCTTCCTCTGGTAGGGAATGCTTCTGGTGGAGAATGGCGATGCCACCATCATCCAGAGGCATATGGAATTCAACGGGGGCATTGCTTATGGCATTGACAGGCTGTTGGAGCCATTGGACCTGGGATCTCGGTGTGATGAGTTAATCTTTGTTGAGCTGCAGGTGAGCACTTGAGATGAGCCCAGTGAGGATCTGTGCCACCTGTTGAGCCCCGTGCCTGGGAAGAGGGATGTTGGGAGGGCTTGCTGCTCTTCCTTGGCATAGCTCCAAGCAGCCGAGAGAGGCAGAAGTACATACCGAGTTGTTGTGATGTTTCTTTCTCCTCTCCACAGGGATCTACGAAGAGCTGTGGACTCTGTGGCTTTGAGCCACCCTGCCCTGCTGGCTCCGTTCAACGGGTAAAGCTCACAGCTTTGTCACCAAGGAGGCCTGTTACGGGGCCAATGACAATACCCACATGCCTCTCATGTTCTAGCAGCAAAATGAAGGCACTCCTGCATGTGACGAGTCCATCAGCTCGGTTGCATTGCCCATGCCTTGCCCCAAGTCATGCAGTTGTGTAGGGCAGGAGCTGGGCTGAGCAACATGGGGTCAGGGGCTCCAATGGTCTTTGCTTGGTCAATCCCTATATGGGTGACAGCAGCTGCAGGGGTTCCTGCAGCAGCACTGGGGCTTCTCTGGGTGCTTTGTAGCAAAAGAGCTCAGCCTGGCTGCTGGAGATGGACCAGGGATCAGATGGTGAGCAGCCCCTTGGGGGGCAGTGGTTGCACCCCACTCTCACTGCATTGCCGGTTGTCTCTCTCTGCTGGGCTTCTGGCATGTCCCTGAGGTACATCTGTGGCTCCTCTGTCACCAGCCCATCGCATGTTAGGAAACCTCCGTAACTTGTCATAAAACTGAATGAATGGCACAAGAAAAGCCAAGGTGAGACAAAAGTGACAAACTCTGTGTTTTGCCTGTTTCCTCGCAGGGGGAAATAAAGCACTGCTATTATTACAGAAACCAGCTCTTGAGAAACACTTTTTTGTTTCACCGCAACTCCCTGTTGCGGCCATCCTGGCCACCCTCCCCGTGGGACACCTTCAGAAGACACTGGGAGCCTCTGAAACGAGGCTGCAAGAGGACCTGCATTTCTACCCAGTGGGTCCCTCAGTGCTGCGCGAACCACTATGGCCGTGACTGTCGGGGTAAGGAGCCGCGCGACCCTTTCCCGCCTCGGCCCTTTCTCCTGTGGGAAGGTGGCATTACTGGTTTGACACAATGTCTGGCATCCGTGAATGTGCTTCCCTGGAGAAAGGTGGGCAGAACCCCAGGCAGGGAGCCCCAGTCTGTAGAGGGTGCAGCGAACAATCCCCTGGGAGTGCATGTGGATGGTACTGTTACAAGGAATTCCCTTTCCTTAGAGAACCACTTGACACGATGGAGAGTCCTGGGCATGGGGCTGCTGGGGGTGGCTGTCAAATGTGTCACTCACCCCTAGATGTTGCCGGTCTTCAACCATTCCTCAGCATCTGCCCTCTGCAGTTCATCTATGGGCAGCTTTCAAGTCCTTGGATCGTCTGCTGCCAGCTTAGCATGGGGCAGGCCAGCACAGACTCAGCACATTGCAGCAGTGGGACTTCACAGGCTGGAAGCTATGACAAATTTGTCCCTGTTGCCCCGTTCCTAAGGTTTATTGTCATGGGGTGTCCCCAGCACTCACTCCCCAGCTGCCGAGCAGGCTCTGTGGTCCGAGCACCTCATAACCAGTAGCTCACGTGGCACCTGGTGTGCAGGCTCTACCTGGGGCAGCAGGTGGCTCCCCTCCAGCACTTTGGGTCACTGTCACTGCAGTCTCACTAGGGTGCCCCATTTACAGCGTGCCCAGGTGGGCTGGAGATGCCGTGCAGTAACCATGGTACTTGTGACGACAAAATTGGTGGCTCGGGGAGATGCAACTGCAGCCAGGCTTTCATCGGGACCAGCTGTGAGCTGTGTGCGCCAGGCAGATATGGGCCAGACTGCCAAGGTAAGACTGCTTCTGCCTGTGGGGTGGCAGCAATGCAGAGGGTTTGTGCGGAGGTGGCTGTGGCATACGGTGCTACTTGGAAAGGGGGTGGGTGCTGGGCTGACCTCTTTGTAGCTCACAGGATGTGAATCAGTGCTGCCATGTATGCATCAGTCACGTATGCTCAGGTCAGACCTCTGGGGCTGGGGTCTGCGGCAAATACAGTTTCCCATCTCAAACTACTCCAGCTGTAGTTTGAGAAAGCTGGGTGGCCTTCTGGGCCAAGCCCTCCTTCTCATTTGTCACGCACAGCTGAGAGCCCCAGTCTGGCAGAAAACATTATGATTTATTTTGGGCTGGGGGACAAATCTGTAAGTTGTGATGAACCCTGTACAGAAAGAGCATCTCCTGGGGCATGCTCAGCAGGGACCTGTGCCCCTGTGAGGCAAAGGCAAAGGGAAGGAAAAGGGAGTTCCCTGTTCCCCCGTCCCAAGCTGGGCTTTACAGGGTCTCCAGGAACCTTTCTAATGGCTGCATGATTGCAGGGACTCAGAGTGAAAAACACATCTCTAGAAATGCCCAGGGGAGGGGAACGATGAGGGTTTGTGGGTGAGAGAGGCTCCCCCTCCTCCATGAAGGGCATGTGTTGCGGGGGGGCCAGGGCGGGCAGCGACAGGGAGGGACGTGTGTGACCTGCTGTGCCTGCCTTCACGTACTGCCCACGCAAGCCACAGTTCTGCCACGTGGCTGTCCCATGGCCTGCGTGGGGCCTTTCACTGCCACCAAGGCAGATGCCGTGACAGTGTTTTTACCTGTTCCTCACAGAGTGTAACTGTACCGAGAATGGCGTGTGCAACGGAGGACTGCATGGCGATGGCTTCTGCTTCTGTGCCGAGGGCTGGACCGGAGACCACTGTGAAATCAGACTAGGTGAGGGATGCCAAGCCCCCACCACCCACTGTTCTTTGCGATGCGGTGCCATGTGGCCGCTTTCCCAGCAGCTGGATTGTTCAAGCTGCCGCTCAGAAGTATCTCCAAAAAAGAGCTCTCTAATTGCGGGGCTCATTCTGAGATCTGGCCCTTGCTGGTGAATTTCACAAGGGTTGGGGTGGTGAGGAGGAGGAGGAGGAAAGCACTGCACTTGATCATGAACAAGTCCTTGAGCTCAGAGGTGCTCTATGAAGAGCTTGAGGGTGAGTTGAAGGCCTGAGGTTTATCTGAAGGCGAGGTGTCTGCAGAAAAGCACAGGGGTAGGGAGGGTGCAGCACGGGGCAGAGACTGGTGCTGGCAGCCGTGCCCATGTTGCAGCCCTTGGATCGTTCTGACCTGTGTGTGTTCCGGTTTCAGTCATGACCCCCACCTGCTCTCCACCGTGCCACCCCCAGGCCGTCTGCCGCTCTGGCAACCTCTGCGAATGCAACCTACACTACGAAGGAAATGGGAGAACGTGCTCAGGTAGGGGGGAGCCACGAGGGGCTGGGGTGGAGGGGTGGTGACTGAAGGAGAAAGCGGACAACATGGCAAGACAGCAGGTGACCATCTCCTGAGCAGCTCTGTGGAGGACGGCCGTATTGGTGGGATGACTGGCAGGACAGACAGGCCGACCACCAGGACACCTAGCAAGGTATTTTAGTTAACCTAAGACTTTTACCCCTGCAGAGATCGACATGTGCAGCCAGGACAACGGGGGGTGCGCCAGGCATGCACAGTGCACACAGGTTGGCGTGAACATCTCCTGTGCCTGTGCTCCCGGGTACGGAGGTGACGGCTACGTCTGCGACCCCATAGACAGGTGTGCAGATGGTAGGAATGGGGACTGCAGTGAGCACGCCAACTGCATCAGCACCGGGCCGGTGAGTACATCCCCTAGGCCCAGGGGATCTGCACGCCTGGGAGAGCAGTGCAGGTGGCTGCTGTGGGATACTCAGGCTGCTGGGGACAGCGATGTGACAGTGTCCCCTGTTACTGCAGTCCCCAGGCCTGTCCCTTTGCTCCAGTCCCCTCAGCTATTGCACTCATCCTGCAGGCCCTTAGTGCCAGGCAGAAGCCATGTCCTGTCTCCCTGGCTGTGGTGGTGGTCCTGGTGATGTTATGCTGAGGCCATTTTTCCCCATTCCTCTGTCTAAGGGAATAGCTGTGTCAGTCGTGGCATTTCTGGACTGTTTTGGGGGCTCTGGGATGGTCCTTCAAGGATGATGCTGGCCATTTTTGCAGAGGAACCAGAGCTGCTCACTGCAGGCCAAAAGATGGGACTGGGAGCATGATGTAGTGTAAGAATCATGAGCCGCATACCTTGAAGCTCAGCTGTCTTTCAAACAGCATGTGGCAAGGATTCATTTTGCTATTTTTTGGTTTGTGTGCAGTTGGATGTGGGGGTGGGACAGAGGCCGTGCAGGCTTTCATAGTTCTGTCATAGTCCTAGCAGGCTGTAGGGGAGTTCCAAAGGCTCGTCCCCATCTTCACAGGGATACAAGGCTCCCCAGCTGGCATCTGCATGTTTGCATTTACATAAATGCCATTCTTCCTTTGTGCTGCAGAACGAGCGGCGCTGTGAGTGCAAGCGGGGCTATGTGGGTGATGGGATCCAGTGCCTGGAAGAGGCCGTGCCCCCCACAGACCGGTGCCTGGAAGACAACGGGCAGTGCCATCGGGAGGCCATTTGCACCGACCTGCACTTCCATGGTGAGCGAGCTCAACCCCGCAGTGCCGGGGTGATTGTTCCATGGAGGGGTTACGCTCCCTCATCCTTCACCTTCTGGCTGGGTCACCCCTTTGGAGAGCTGGAGGGTGGGAAGGGTGAGACAGGCCAAGGGGCCAGGGACTCATCTCTGTAGCTTCGTCTGGTTTTTGCCTTCCCCTTTTCCCTATGCATCATATGGGGAGGACAAGCCATCCTTTTCTGCTCCTGTGTGATGTGTGAGATGGCCTCTGGTGGAATTACACTGCCAGTGAGCACAGATTCCCTTGTGGAAGGCGAGAAGCTCAGAGGAAGCCATGCTGCATCCCACCTCACCCTCACTTGAGCATTGTCCACATCCCACCCTCCCATTGGCAGTGCTCTCATTGCTCACACAGGGGACCCACACAACTGCCCCAGGGAGGCTGCTCGCTCCCTATGCTGTACTGATGCTCCCTTGGTATTTTGCAGATAAGACTATGGGTGTATTTCATCTGCAGTCACCCCGAAAAAAGTATGACTTCACTTACGAGCAGGCTCAGGCGGCCTGTGCCGCAGAAGGTGCTTCCCTGGCCACTTTCCGGCAGCTCTCAGCAGCACAGCAGGTCAGGACAGGGATGGAGAGGTCAGGCAGGGGCTGGCTCCATCGCCTTGTGGGGTGGGGACATGCAGTGCTTCTCCCTGGGCCAGCAGCAGTGAGCTCATGACGTGTGGGTGGGTGACCTCTCATCCCTTCGGCCAGGCCCTGTTTGCTCCATCTACATCTGTGAAACCAGGAGGGCCAGTGGGTCTTGCCAGTCACATTGGGATAAGACCTCTGGCAGTGATCAGCCCATTAGGTGCTGGGGGATGTTGGATAAGGCTGCACGATGGGAGTGTGCATCAGGGCAGAAAGCTTGGGCCACAGATGTTATTTTTACTCTAATCATTCATTTTCCTCTGCTAGATGGGATTCCATCTGTGCTTGGTGGGTTGGCTGGACAATGGCACAGCCGGATACCCTACGGCCTACCCCAACCCCAGCTGTGGGGCTAACCGAGTGGGCATCGTGGACTACGGCCCCCGAAACAACCTGAGTGAGACCTGGGACGCATTCTGCTACCGGGAGAAGGGTGAGTGGCACAAGCACATTTCCAGGGGACAGTCCTGTCGGGCACAAGAGGCATGTTGGGGCAGCAGGTAGAGAACTACGCTCGGAGCATGAGGCACGGGCAGGTGGGCACATCTCCTCCTCCCCATGCCCATGTCAGGAGGGAACATGCTGAGGGGTATCCAGAAGTCAAGGCAGAGGTGGTCAGCGTAGCCAGTGTTGGCAAGTCATTGTGTCTTGGTGTTCCTCTGCAGATCTGACCTGCACCTGCCGCGATGGGTTCGTAGGAGATGGGTATTGGTGCAGTGGCAAACTCCCTGATGTGCTCGCAGACCACGCTCGCTTCTCCACCTTCTATTCCGTAAGCGATGCTCTCCTGGTTTGTGAGTACGCCAACTGCTGGCAACAAGGAGGAGGGAGGGATCGGCCATAAGAGGGAAAGTGCTGGTTTGGTCTGCATGCAGGGTAGAGCGTACAAACACACAGGCATTTTCTTTCCAGGGCTGGAGGATGTTTTCCTGGGCTGGGGAAGGTAACAGCACTGAGCTGCGGGCAGTGTGCTGATGGGGAGGATCTCCCATCTTTTCCAGATGTTGCTCGATTTTGCCAATGACACAGAAGAAGGACTGGATTTTTTCACCTATTTGTCTGATGACTCCGCTCCCAAAACTCTCTTTGTCCCTCTGAATTCTGGCTTCTCAGACAATGAAGTAAGCAAGCAAGGATGAGCGGCCGCTCGAGGGCGCATGGAATGAACTATCAGAGGCTCAGAGGAGAGCAGGAGTCCCCCAAAGCTGGCGTGATGGTGATGTGAAAGGATCTGGGGAAGGAGGAGGAGAAGTTTAGGTCAGAGGGGACCGCTAGAGGTCTCCCTCACGCGGAAGAGCCATTTACATCAGGTTGCTCAGAGATTCTCCAGTTGAGCTTTGACTATTCCCAAGGATGGCAATCCCCCTTTGCATAGTAGCTTTGTGCCATGCTGCCCATGAACTGAGCTGTCTTGTGGCCATGGAGGGTGTCTGGGCTCAGGGCCGGTGGGGCTGCACACAGCAGGAGGGAAGGGGTGAGGTGAGGGCCAGTTTCTCATCCCTGCTCCCTGTTGCTTTTTCAGACGCTGACAGGAGAAGAACTGAAGCTCCACGTGTCATCCAGCAATCTTGTCCTCTTCAGCTTCAACCTCACAACGGGCACCATCATTCCGTCCCAGTCAGGATATGACCTCCATGTATCAGACATCCCAGTGGGCAACAGTACAGAGCACTCGGTAGGTTTAACCTCAGCAGAGGTCATAAAGAAACCCCACAGGTTTTCACCACCTCTCTTTTGAGACAGGGAACTATTGGGAGGCTTTCTGGTTGGGTGACACCATCTCTGTCCTGTGCTGTAGGATGCCAAGGGGATCAATGACACGATGATTGTGGAGTGGGACATCATAGCTTTCAATGGCATCATTCATGTGATCGCAGAGCCGCTAAGGATCCCACCGCCCGTTGTTCATCTCGGTCAGGTGAGTGTCCCAGGGCACGAACGGAGAAGGCAGGTGCTGAAACAGCTGGTGCCAGGGCTGGGAATGGGGATGAGGTGACCGGCTCACCTCAAGGACCGGCCTCGTGCTCTCCGCTCTCCTGGCACGGCTCGTTTTGGCTGGGCTGCCACGGTCCTGCTGGGGAGCCGCAGCGGAGTGGCTGCCATCGCTCCGCCAGGGGAGCCCCGTAACCCGGACGCCGTTTCTCGACGCAGGTGAACGGCGCGGCGCAGGCGTCGGGCTCCGTGGCCACAGGGACGCTGTCAGCGCTGTGCTTCGCGCTGGTGCTGGCAGCCGCTGCCGGCGTCGCCTATTACTGCGTGAAGAGACGGCGGCGGGAGGAGCAGTTCGGGTACTTTCAAGTAAGGGCAGGCCGGGGGGCGGGCGATGGATGGAGTGGGGGGGAGCGGGGCGGCTGCGGTGCGCGCTGCGGGCTGTGCCGGGGGGCGGGCGCGCGTGGGAACCGCGCGGAGCGGCGGCCGGGAGGATCCGCGGGGGCCATGGGCTGGGCGGGCTGAGGGACGGGGAGGCCCCGCCCCCAGTGAGGCCCCGCCCCCCGGCCGCCCCGCGAATCCCGCGCCTCCCCTTCCAGGCGGATCTCCGCGCGGAGGAGGAGGAGCAGGAGGCGGCGGCGCCGCAGCAGGAGCGCACGCGCCCGGAGGCGGGGCCGCGTGCCGCCAGGCCCCGCCCCCAAAGGCCGCTCGTCGCCATCCCCAACCCGCTCTACGGTGGCCACGCCCCCGACTACGAGCCGCTGCACGTGAGCACCGCCCCCCCCTCCCCCCCGCTCGCCCCCCCACCCCCGCGGCGGGCTGACCCCTCTCTCTCCCGCAGGACTCGCTGCTGGCGGACGCCTGCGACGACCCCTGCGGCTTCCTGCAGTGAGGCCCCCGCCGCGCTCCGGAGGGCGCAGAGAAATAAAGAGCTCGGCAACCCCCGCTCCGCCTGCGCCTGCCGTCCGCTGCTGCACTGCCAGCGCGGCTCCGCCCCCATCCTCGCCGCCCCAGCCACGGCTTCCCACCGACCGGCCCGCCGGTACCGGCCGCCCGCCAGCCCCCCAGCAGGTGCGGCCTCCAGCTCGTTCTCGCCCCCTGCCCTGCATCTGTCCCGGCTGCTCCCTCCCCAGGCGCTGCTCTCCGGCACCCCGGGCTCGGTTAAACCAACCCCGGGGCCGCACGGGCACCCCCTCCCGCAGCCTTCCTGCGTGACAGCCCTGGGGAATGGCCCCCCCCTCCCCCGTCGTCAGGTACGTGTCACCACCCCGAAGACCCCTTCTGCGCCGTCCCGGTGCCCCCCCCCCCCTCCACCCCTGGCCTGCACTACGGCCATGAGGGGCACAAACTGCTCTGCACTGGACCCCTCAGGCCTGGTGTCAGACACCTGGCCCCAGCTGCACCCCAGGCTCCTGGCCGTACCCCCGAGAGCCATGCACCGCCCCCGCAGGGAGTGGGTTAGTCGGTTAGTTACCGCATGCTGCAGCTGTTTATTGAGCCTTCACGCTACACACAGCACAAAGACGTCAATCCCACATGCACATACTACAGTATGATTAGAGCAGCTACGTTAACAGCAATGGGTCAGGCCCCCAAGTCGAGAGAGCAAGGCATTTTGGAAGCCTGCAACAGGCTGGCACATAGCACAAAGACAAGGCAGTGAGAGACAAAGGACAGACTGAGGGGCCAGCCTGGCACACCGAGGGAGACGGGTGTGCAGGAGGAAAGACGTGTGCGTGCATGTGTGTGCACACGTGCATGTGTGTGTCTCAGTAAGGGTTGCTGACACACATTGTACTTCAGTGCCTTCCTCTGAGGTGTCTCCTGGCAGAGGGTCCTCCACACCAACCCGATTCCTCTCCCTCGCATTGATGACACCCAGCCCATACAGTCATTGCATGAACAACCCCTGCCTGCCCCCATGCTAATCCTCCCCCACCCCGACAGCCCTTCCCAGCCACACCGTGCTGCCCAAAGACCCAGCATGCACACACTGCGCTCGTGCATGGCCAGACCCAGCACAAGAAGTGCATCCATTCCCTCTTCCCGCTTGCTCCTGCCTGTCACCTCAACACCGACTGCCCCCGCAGTACTGGTACTGTCAACCTTGCTGCCATCTGCAAATGGTGCAGCAGTGTTATTCATCATCATCTCTTCTCCTGCATGCTTTGGGGCCCTTGCACCCTGATCCTCTGGACACCTCTCACCCCTTCATCCCACAGACTGGCAGGATGTTCTGTTTCCCAGGGCCAGACAGCATCAGGGTGACACAAACTGTGAGCAACCCCTACCCACCTCGCTGCCCCTTCACCCCTCCCCAAGGCCCTGCCTGTCCCTTGGGACAGTCGGAAGCCTGGCCAAGAACAGCTGAGTGAAGAACCTACTTTCTGCCCCTCGCATCCCAAAATCACTCTGACCTGCCTGCGGCTCCAGGACCTCATGCTTGTCCCCCTGTCTGTCTTCTATGCTCTGGCATCACTACTGTCACCTCTTCCTTCCTCCTCAGGAGGCACTACACTCTTGCTTCTGACCCACCACAACCAGCAGCACTTCATGCTTGCAATCCCCCCCCGTGGACCTCTTCACCAGCCTTTCCATACAACTTAGGCCACATCTCAGCAAAGACAGCCAGAAGGCTACCACCGCTGCTGACACCCCTACACATCCCAACACATGCTGTAGCAATTGCCAAAATATGGATGTCACATGGCACCAAACCTCCCAAAATACACTAAAGCTCACGCAAAAACCAGGCATGCCACCAACCACTTGTTTTTAGACCTTCTGACCTGCTCCCACCCAGCTCTCTCATGGGACTGCCCCATCCTGCACATGTAACTCATGGTTACCTACCCGAGGCCCCGGCTGGACAGACCAGTCTGCTGGAGAGTGGGCTGGGGCTGGGGGCTGCTGCTACCAGTTCTGGACAGGTAACACTGCTGATCCTCTCTCATCCGTGATGCAGTCACGGGTACACTTCAGTGGTTTCCCAGTGGGCAGCCCTGTCTACCTGCAGAATCACTCACATCGTCCTTCCCAAGGACCTCAGGGCAACTGCAGGCTTGACACTCCTTGTCACAGCTCACGTGGGAGCCTGCATCATGCTCACCAAGCGCCAGAGACTCGGGACTCCATTTCTGAGCCACTTCTCTGGGCACAGAGCAGGGAGCGGCAGCTTCCCACCACCATCACTAGCTCTCCATCTCGCTTACTCCTACAGGGCACTCCCTGTGGCTCACTTACTTACGGCCCAGAATGAGCACCCATCCCCTGTCCAGCCTGCAAACCACCTCAGGGAAAGGGATGGAGTCAGTGAAGGGGAAAAAAAAAAATAAACACACCATCTACACACAGCCGTAAGTGTCAAACGCCCTTTAGTGGCAGAGAGAGGTGCTGCTGGCCCACGTACAGGCTCGCAGTGTGCTGCTGCCCGGAGTACCTGGCCCTTCACCGGATGTGCACCATCTCCTCCAGGAAGGGGGTTTTCATGCAGCCTGTGCAGAGCTGATCCATCCAGAGTGGAGCCTCGTGCTGCAGAGGGGTGCGCCGGGGGTAGAAGGTGAAATTCACATCGTAGTTCAGTAGGCAGCTGATGGATGCCATGTAGATATCAGAGAACCGCACCAGCCGTCGAGAGAAGTACGTGGGGTTGTGGAAGGTGCGGAAGATGCTTCCAAACTGCGGGTTAAACAGGTTCTTCGTCAGCGACCTGAGAGGAAAGAGTTGGTGCTCTGTAGATAAAAGGCCATAGTCACAGCTTCTTCCCCCTCCAATCCCTTAGCCCTGGGCCACCCTACTCCCAGAAGACGTTTTGGGATCACCCTAATGTCTTGGTTTTCGCTGGGATAGAGTTAATTTTCTTCATGGTAGCTGGCATAGTGCTGTGGGGTTTTTTTTACCTTTTTTTTCCTGATTTTCTCCCCCATCCCCCTGGGGAGTGGGGGAGTGAGAGGCTGCATGGTGTTCAGCTGCCTGCCAGGTTAAACCACAACACCTAAGCACCCTCCCACGGAGGCTGCGATGCAGACCAGCCCCTCTGCAGCAAGACTGTGATGAAAATTCAATGCCCTCTTACTCTTCCTTGTTACCGAACCTGTTACGGGCAGGGACCCGCTGCAGTAGCAGACAGCCGAGCACCCTGCACAGGGTGACACTGTCTCCCCTCTCCCACCCTGCCTTCAAACCAGGCCACCTCCCAGGCTGCAGTACAGCACTGCTGCTTCCCCCGACCTCTGCCCAACAAGTGACACCAGGGAGGGCCACAAGCAAACACCTGCAGCACCACTGTCCCCAAAACAAGTTAGAGAACAGACCCATTGCAGGTCTGGGAGCCCCTGGGAGACCTCATGAGCGAGGGGGACAATGCTCACCTGATCTCCTGACGTTCCTTCATCCATTCCAGCAACACTTGCTTTGACTCCGCATCCTGATACATCTGCAAAGACAACAGCAGAAAGCACCATGTTGCATCAGTCCTGCAGGCCACACCTCAGCTCCCCCCAGTTTCGACTGTAATTCACAAACCCACGAGTCCACTGCACCAGGAGAAGGATGAGGTATTTTGGGGAACACAGGCAAGACAGTACATCCCCCCATTCCCATGCTAAGCCCAAAATGCAGGCTCAGAAGGCAGCATAGTACCTGTCCCGCTCAGACAGGAGCTGTTTACCTGCATTCTCTCTAGCAGCCCCGTCAGAGCCTGCTGCCAGGTCAGGGAGTGCATGTACTGCTCTGTATTTATGATCCGAATCTCCGTCTCCAGTTCAGGAACGATGGCTCCAGTCCTCCAGCCGTGACGCAGCATGAGGTCCTAGAGGTCAGGGTAAAAAAACAATCAAGAATTCAACACAAAGACTGAAAGCCAAACACAACTCTGTTTCCTAGAAGAGTGGCCTGTTCCCATTATAGATCCTCAGGGGACAGGCATCCATGATCCATGCCTGGTCATACCAGTACCAGCCATCTCCTGTCCACCAGGATGAGCTGTGTGAAGCACCTACAAACGTGGAATCCACACAAACTGCTCTCAAATTCACAGACCAGTAGATGTTCCTTACCCACAGAGAGCACTTCAGGAGCCCTTCCTCCACTGCTTGCTTCTACCTGACAGCAGAGTGGGGATGCTTGTATGTCCTGTGCATGCCCCGAGAGCCGCAGGCTGCAGAGCACCCAGCACAGCATAGCGGAGACCCAGTGCTCAGGTCAGGACCCGTCTTACACTCCAACACAGCTGCAACCACAAGTCACGCAGGCTTGCTCCCCCCTCACGGGAGAGCAGAAACCTTTCCACTTACCGCAAGGTCACTGTACAGATGGTCACCAAAATAGAGCACTTTGGACCCACGCCAGCCTGTCAGCCTCAGAAAATCAAAGAGGTTACCCTGCAAGTAAAAGGAGCACAGAGAGAAACGTGGTTACAGGCCAAATCATAGAATCATAGAATCACTTTGGTTGGAAAA